>JAEQBH010005986.1:0-139587 GCA_016808115.1 Tetrastigma voinierianum
CCTGATAATGCTCCCTCGAGCATGGTACATCTTAGTGCTACCGGCGGGGTGCATAGGCGTATCTTTGAAAAGTGAGCCTCTTCCATGATTTCCTTTTTAGTTCCTATTTTAGGTACACACATTCGACTCCCTCTAACAATGCCATGTCTACGATATGGAACTGCGGTTTCTACCACCCTCGATCTACCTTCAGCTTAATCATCTGAAACACATTCGACCTTCCTTGATCGATCCACGAGAGAAGGTGAACATAATGATACGCTGATTGTCCACAGCCTTGACTACACCTGTTTGAACTCCCAAAGATCTCAACTCTATCAACAATGGAGATACTTTTCATCTCTGAATAAGCGTGGAACCTAAGTTTGAGGCAAAAGCATTAGCCACTACATTGGCCTTCACCGGATAGTTCTCTATTGTGCGGTCATAATCCTTAATCAACTCCAACCACGTGACGCAGCCATTAAGCTATTTCGAGTGAAGATATCTGCGAGCTCACTTATGATCGGTGAATATTTGTGAAGGCTTACCCGTATAGATAATATCTCAAATCTTTAAGCGAAAACACTAACTTTGCTAGTTCTAAATCATGGGTCGGGTAGTTACGCTGGGTCTTCTTTAAGCGGCGGAAGCATAAACATCGCCGCATGCATGGCACCTAACCTTGCATGCAGGCATCGTTTGTACACCACATGTCGTCCTTTCCTAAAAGTAGTGCTAACAAGTTGTAGTAATCTCTTTCAAACCATAAAACTATAACATCGGGTGTTATTTGACTTTTCAATTTTACTGATCCGCCACTATCGATTGGTCACGGGGTTGCTATCTTCAAAAATCCCTCAACAAATTTCTACCTTAATAACCTACGATCAAAGAAAGGAAGCGCGGACTTGAGAAACGTTCGTGAAGCTTCGATTCACTATAGCTTTGATCGCCGGGGATCCACACTAAATTTTTTCTTCTCTGCCAAAATGGCATGACCCAAAGCTACTTTGTCCAGCAAGCGCGCCTAAACTTGGCGTATAAGCGGCGGCTCTCTAGAATTTGCATCGCATGGAGATGCTACGCATGTTCTTACGGGCTGCCAGTACGCTAGAATGTCATCGATGAATCACGATCACAAACATCCAATCTGGAGTGATACCTGTTCGTCGAAATCGCGAACGCAATTGGGCATTAGTAAATCCGGTGGCATACCTAGAACAATGACCGTGTCTCGTCTAAAAGCGGAGTCTTAGAAACATCATTCTCTGGACCCTCAGCGATGGTAGCGACCTTAGGTTCAATCTACGATATCACGAGTCCTTTGTTGTCAAATAACTCTCATCTCACGAGAGCGGTCACGGTTGCGATATTATCACCCGATTCAAGTTGTCTATAGTCTATACACAATAAATGGCTTCATCTTTCTTCTGAAAGCCCAGAAACTCCCACGGTGAAAGAGGTACTAGGTCGGATGAAGCTAACAATTCACTCTAATTGCGCCTTCAATTCTTTCTTTCTCTTGGCGCCATTACGACCATGAAGATAGATCTATAAACCGGTCACAGAATAAGTTCAATATAGCTCAGCATTTACTATAGGAGGTAAACCTGTCTCTTGGAAAGACATTTGAAACTCTTTGACTATGGGGGATGTCTTCCGGTAGTGTCCCCTCTTGTCTCCATCCACCACGAATGCCAAATAGCCGGCAGCCTTTGAAACATTTTGGCGGTCATGGCATTAATGAGACTAGGGGCGTCTCTGTTCACGAAATATCGCTGCGTTTTCCTGGTGAACCAGATCTTGTTCTTTCTTATAGCGTCAGGGTGGCTCTATGCGTTAACGATTCATTCACCACAGACTATATCGAATCATGGATCTAGCACTATCAAGTATGTTGGAAAATCATGATACGGATGCGATCATACATTGTATTTCGGATATCATAGTATCTCCATTGGTGCGAGCACCATCACGGGTCGTTTATGAAGCTGGGACTCTATCGGTGCCTGGGTGATGTGCGAAATAAATGAATGGTGAAACCAAGTTTTCAATGCATATCATCATGTTATTGTGAAATAGTCGATAATCACGTCTGGTGTTTCCCCGCCTCTAACGTGTATTGTCATCGACTAAATCCACGAGTCCCACTACGAATGTGGCCAATCAGGTGTCGACTTTGCTTCTGCGCCGCGACCTCCGCGGTGCTATCTGCCTCCTACTGCACGAACTACCTACTGGCATTGCCGGTGGCCCGGTGCTGGTGTTTCATACCTACGAGAGGTCTCGACTCTGTTGTGGGCGGTCTGAACCGTGGCCTTCACCGCGTTAATGAGCATCTGTCATGTTCATCTGCCTCTCGGGATATCCTCGTATGGGCACAATGCGGAAAAAGATCGGCGATCTACCACCTGCAGGGCGCTTGTACGGCCGGATGGATCCTTAGCTGGAATGTTGCTCCTGTCCTGACCTCTGCTGATTCATTTCTTATTATTCTGGGTGGTGGGCTGGGCATTTTGACTAATATTCAAGACTCTTCTTGTGCCTATGTTGTTGGCTTGTCATACGCTGTAGTGCTTAACCTTAACATTCTCAAGTTATTTGATGCCAGGCTGAGAAATGAACTTTAATTAAGTTCGCGACATGATCACCATATAACTATCATTTTCTTTATCTTAAAGCACTATTCACAGCTTTTGAAACTTTCTGCTCATATTTTCACATTAGGGTTATTTTCTATTTGAAATTTAATTTTGCATCTGATAACTACGGGTAAAATGCGTACGTAAATGCCTACAGGATCTTAAGTGACTCTGTGGGTTCTCTCATAAGACTCCACTAGGTCATGGCTGTTTACCATCAGACAACACGAAGGACTTTCTACTCCATACGAACACCCCTTCATAAATTTCACTAACTCTATCTAACTAAGTATAATATCTGAGTGTATTCCATCATAATTTTAGCTGGTTTTGAAGGCGTGTGTTGTATCATGCCCCTACGCAACATTGCGAACCCGTAAACGTGGTGTTGCGTAACAATCTGTATAACTTTGATCCATGTTAGTGCGCGCAGGTTTGGCTTCGATATTGGGTTAATTCATGAAACATCTTTCGATCTGAGGTGTGCTTTCGACATTTCTCGTGATTTACCTCAGGATTAAGTGCGGGTGAGCCTGATCAGATGCCAAATATTGTAAATTCAAGGTTCAAAGATTTGTGTTGCCCCAATATTTGTTGCATCGCAGTTGCCAGTATTGATTGTGAAAATCAGTGCAAAACAATTCTGATACTGCGGAAAAGCGGCGGCGCGGCGACTATCGCCGAAATTGCTTTCGATACCAGCAGCGGACCGCTATGACGAGAATGCAACTCCGGTAAACATCCAGGCTGAAGCTGTGGTTGTGAGTTTACCATTAAATGGCGTTCAAAACGCTGAAAGCGTGCTGAAACATTGGTTATAAAAATTTTTCACTTTTCTATCAAATTACACCTTTGATTTAGCGAAATCCGGCGGCGTAATGGCGCGCGGGTTTAAAGCGGCGAGATAAATCTCTCGTAAGCACGCCGATGTTTTACAAAATCCATTACGGCACCGAGGACTCTGGTCCTCTCAATAAAATATAAGATAAGAATCAATTAACGTAATTAAATGCGACTTGTTTTCTCGACCATGCCGCCATATTTACTAGATATTACGTATACAAAATGTCACGTTTGTTTTATTAGTTTACTTTACATATCTTATATAAATACCTTTAGCGTCTAGTGAGGGATCGGAAAGGATCTTTGGCTTGAACACGCCAAGGTATTAAAATATAGCGAGACCAGCGAACCTGTGAATACTATAGATTCTAAATATTCTTTGCTCTATTTGTTTGGCACTCAATGTAATATTAGTGGTTGTAAACCATTATGAAAGCCCAGGTTTTACTATGAAAACCATTTATATTGTTTTAGCTTATTCTGAAAAATTGTTTCAAGTAATTGGTTAATATGAAATTACATATCATGTAAATCAAATTTTTTAACCAACTGACATTTATGACCCACCGACGCATTTATGGGCCTGAACATTTATAATTGCAGTGGTATGGAATACTACGAAATCTAATATGGTCTTGTGAACTAAGTGGGATCTATAACATAATGGGACCTCAAGTAAAATGTGGTGATGAGACATAGACCAACACCCTCATCGATGTATATATATCTTGGTCACGCTAATATATATATACCTTCAGAATATCACAGGAGGCAAACTCATATATAAATCTATGTATATCAACACACAGTGCAGGCGGGCAGCTATAGGTCCGATCATAATATCCTATATTACATATACTGTCAGATATCGATCAGGCTTGAGCAGTGCTTAGCTGCTTGTTTTTCCTTAAATGAGTGAGCTGTTTTTAACTGATAACAATTGATTTTTAACCCGGAAGGTATAACAGTGGGAGTGAAAATGTTTGGTACATTATATTTTCAAAGCCTTTTATAAACATAGTTAAACTGCCGTTTTGAAAGCAGTTTCAGTATTCACTTTTGACTAATTTCTTTCCATTCATCAGTACTGAATTTATCGTTGTAATAATATTTCACACAATTCATATAAATTCACAATCATAGTTGGCATTTTTAACTTGCTGGCTTCCACAAAAGAAGACTTTCAAAGAAACTATCGAAGCGAAACCAGTTAATAAACTATTGATAGTCCTTCAAATCGGAACATGAGTAATACTGGTGAATTGACCAAAATGCCCGCCACATGGATTTTTATCAAAACTATTCGTTTAACAGTTTTTCCAAAACGGCCTATGCATATTAGTGTATTGAATGCTAACAGCATAATACTGGTCTTTGTTAATTTCGATTATTTTGTAGTATGTAATTTTAAATGCTATTGATTGGCATATGGTTGATTCGGACTCGAGGACTTCTTGAGTTTAAAAACCTTAACCATTTACAAAGAATTATGTCGGATGTCAAATAAAATCCACGAAATTTCAATACTAAACATGTCAATAGTCAAATTGGCCGATTGTTCAACGATTAAAAATCTAAATTCTAAATTCAGTTAAAATTTTTGGGACTAAAGTTCGACCTTTCGCGACTCAAGAAAATTGATAAGTACCATTTAGGCTAAAAATAATTAAAAGTGAAGGTATTATAACGAAGTTGGCAAATATATTTTTGGTACCTACCGTGGTTTTAAGTAAAATGACGACGCATCTGCTATAAGGAAAAATCTCGATCCGAATTGTAATTCAGAATCTGAGAAAAAATAATCTGTTTGTTCGTCCACGCACATAACCACGTTTGACTTTTTTTTTTTTTAAATTTTAATTTACATAATAATAATAATAATTCATTGATAGATTTTATTATATTGGATTAATTTTTGTCCTAAATTTTTTTATTTTTTGGTCCTTTGTTTTCAATGAGCCAGATGAATCATTTCACGACGAGATTTTGTAAAAATCTAGTCCCTGAAGTCCTTGGCGACTTATCACCCAGAAAATCGTAAAATATTAAATTGTCTGCGAAGTGACAAAATTTTTAGGTCCAGCGATTTGTGAGCAGTTCGCGTGTAAGTAGTTTGATTATCCAGAATCAGAATTTTACAAACATGACCAATTATGTGTTTATTAATATTATCTCTTTTAAATTCCATAATTTGTACTTTTCTTTCCCTCACTTTCTTTAATTGCAAAAATTGATAGATTCTTTGAAAACTTTATGAATTTCTTGCCAAAACTCAGGTTTCAAAAATTATATTATGGCACTAGGCAAATTAAGGAAGCACGATTCTGCACATATGGGACCCTACGGTTGCGCTTGCGTTACACCTGGGGCGGGCGTTTACCGTTGTATGTTGGGTAGAGCTCTGAAGATCAAAGGGAGACTCTGCCCAGATTTATATAATATGGATCCGTCGTCGGACACTGACGGTGTATGATGGCGAAATGGCATCAGTTACATGGGATTACCGAAGTTCATCGTGGACCCGATTTAAAGACGTCTGCGGTGTTGCGCTGCTGTTCTCCGGTAGTTGGTTTTGTTGCACCACCTACTTTGTACGATAGATTGCCATTATGTGTTGAGATTGTGAGCTTTTGTGATTCTTTATCGTAGTGTGGATCCAACCCACTTTTGATCTTCTTTTCTTATTGGATCTCGATTGATGTGAGTTTCCGAGCAAGACAATTCTTCCACATCACGCCAAACTGTCTCTTACTTCGTTTACTTGATTTTCTTATGACCACTTTCATGTGCACCTTATCAGGTTCCTACACTTTCAGGATTTTCCTTACCTTTAATTAACTACAATTTTGTTTTCTTTGGATTCATGTCGAAAGGTAAGATTGGTTCGAGCTGTTAAGGTCCTGTGATGGTTGAAGGTTTGGTACAATTCGATCAGTTTGCGCCGCTATGACTTCTATTCGCGAGGCTTTGGCGATCATCGGTAAGGAGATCGTAGTTTAGCCGGCCCCGAACGCTGATAATTCGGGATGGGATGGACGCCCCGCCTCACCACCTGCAGTTCAGTCAGTGGCTGATTTTCCTTTGTGTTACATCGATCTGGAACTCCACTCCACCATCGCCATACCATTGCGCTCACCAGGGACCGCATCAACGTAGCGGGGCATGGCTGGCATCGTGGGTAGTTGAGATGCGAGGGGATGGTTCGTTCCCGCCGGAGTTGATCACAGTCAAATGCCCGTGGCCAGTTACCACCCTGGTTCGCCGTATGGGATTCGAGAGGTTTACCAGGTGTTGAGGTTTGCCTCTCACCGCTCGCTACAAGTATATTAGGTGGGAGGCCCCATCGGTTGGATAAGTCCCCAGATGGTGCATCATGTTCCCATTATGCTGGTGGTGCAGCTCAGCGATTAGTTTGTACTTTTGGGCCTGGCGCAGGAACAGCAGGATGACAGCTTAGGTTTTGCAACAATTGCTTTTTGTCACTGTAGTCGCGATCATATCGAGGAAGGCTTGTGACTCTCATGAGACCAACCGCCACAGATGTGTGTCTGGGTTTCTCCCGCTGCTCTCCCAGTGGGGAGAGAAGATAGTAGAGATCATGAATGGGCGACGAGGATTAGATACAGATGATTCTGAGGAGTTTATAGCTAGTATTTACTAACATTTGGTTTGGGCCTGCATTTACCAGAATTCTGGATCAGATTGGGTTTAATCTATATGATGGAGGAGGGACATCAAGGGGTAATGGTCAAACTCTTGCCTGAGTGAGAAGAAACGATTTGGAGAATGACATCTTGCAGAGGTGAGATTATGTTTCTCTACCGATCAGAGACCTCCCAGGGGAGTTATTTTCAGGAGTTTTTCACAGCCTGTTCATGCCACCCTTGTCCTTAATTAGCCTCCTTAGTATCTCATCTCAGTTCACCTCGTGCAGGCCATAGATGCCTCTTCAAGTCTTGGTGACTTATTACCTCCGGCACAGCCGCCATTGCTTTACGGCACAAACCGGCGAAGAAATTTTAACATGCTAGCCTAGGGCTCCCTGATGCTTTGCTTCTTTTGCTTCAGACGTAAGGCAGTTTCTGATTTGGGCATCGCGGTCAACTTGCCGAAAGCTCTCAGATCTCTTGAGTTGTTAGCACCGTGGCTCCTAGACCATTGCCTCATTCTTCCCGCCAGGTTTGGGATGGTTATATCAGTTACACCACCATTCGAGGCTGAACAAGGTTGACCGTTGTACTGTTATGAAGGCAGCCACCGTCCAAGGACACCGATCTCGTCCAGGCACGTCGCCCAGGACAGCGAGTCAATCACCTGAAACCACGCTGGCTCGTTCTGTAAACTGCCAGAGTTCCTCCTCCATATGTTTGATGAGCCACTTTATAGATTCTGTGGGCTTGGTGATGTGTTCATTTATTGACTTGAGGAGAAGATTTCGAGCGAGCCCATAACGCGGGAGGTGTTGGCCGTGAGGGTGGATGGGTGAGCTTCAGCAGGTCTAATTACCGGCCTCCCGATCAGTTGAGTTTCATATGTGGGCACGGAATTTACAAATCGTTTACCCAAGTTGGTGTTCTTCCAACGTTTACTGTTCGATCTCCATTTGTTAATCCGGATAGGGATCGAGGAAACTTAAGGATCTGTTACAGTGTGTTATCAGTAGTATACAGTGAATTAGTAAGTCAGCAGTCTCCAGCACCAACCTGGACCTATTGATAGCGATATTGCTTTAGATGAGGTTTGAAGGAGGGTTGTGAGATATTGAGGACGGCTCAGGCGCCCAGGTCATAAGCCATTTGGAGTTTGTGGCTTCTTCCACAGCTGCGAGAGGCATTCGTTGATCGGGCGTTGAGTTAGTTCCGTTGACCTGACACTTCTCGAGGACTCATTTTACATGTGGCGGCTGGACCAGACCCGCGCCCAGTTTTATGACGATCTTCTTACGCGAGAAATTATACCCTCGATATATTTCGTTAGTTCGTTTCACCGATTTGATGCCATTTGTCCTCTTGGACGTGGCGTCTACCTTAATTTCAAATTTGTCCACTTACTTTGCTCGTGCTTGGATTTGGACACTCTGGTTTTGGATCGTCGGCTTCAGACAGTTAGAACTTATGATATCACGCAGGTGCTAGGCACGTGTTAGTTGATCGCGCTCAGTTGCGCATTTTCTGCCATTCTGGTGTTGAAGTTCGAAACATCCTTCAACCTAATTTGTTGGGCCCGACTGTTGACTGATTTTTAACATGAATTAAAAGCAGCGCGGTTCTTGATACTATTATAGTATATTCAACTTCCGTCAATCACGCAATAGCGGCCTTAAAACTTTATTGATTGGTTCTTGTTGATTACTTTAACATAGGGTAAAAAAATATTTGGATCAGCGATATATTGTGAGAAAAATTTGACCGCATTGCAGGCGGGAGAAGTGGGGTTCCGATAGGCGCCGAAAACTTATTGGGGGCCGAAGTATAAATGTTTATACCGCTGCCATTAGCAAGATTGCTCTATTTGAAATTAGGTTAATCAAGATCATTGCAAGTGCATAGGTCCTTTAGTATCCACGGTGATTTTTGAAGTCTAGGATATCGTTGGATCAATTAAGAAGAAATTTAAAGATTAACTACCTCGCTACTGAAAATCTTACTATTTGAAGATTTTCTGCGATTCCCTCCAGATGAAATTAACTTTTAGTAAAAGTATATAAAGAATAAACATAATGAGAATTTCTGAAATTATGTGGATTAGAGAGAAAATATGAATTAAACATATAGAATAAAGAAACAATGTTGTGGTCATCTCTTTTTTTTTTTGCAAAGTCTGATTAAAATAATAAAAGTATTGGATGTAGACATGGAGTTTCCAGGAATAGATTAAGTGGATCTCATAACTCTATACATTTCATATTAAGTTACCATTTCTCCTCTGAATTATGGGTTTGAAAGTTACTTGTAGGATTGTTCCTCTTTTAAGATCTGACTGTTTTCTTGGCCTTTCACAGTCATTTCTTGCAGGATTAAGTACTTTTTCCATGGACAGAAGTGCAAACACTTTATAAAATAAAGAGACTTCAATACCAGCCATCAAATTGGACGGGTTTTATTTATTATTCATGGGTTAGTTTACTCAGCTAACGCTACAGAGTTAAAGTTATTCTTCTCGATTGATTTGAAACCTCAAGGATCAAATTTATGAACCGATGAAATTGGATTTTACGCCAGGCACACATTCTTTGTTGTCACCGGGGAGAGACGCGAAGTAAGTCGAGATAATGCGCTAGTGATATATCAAGGTAATCTCAATAGTCAAAATTGATTTGCCGCCAATATTGATCTACATTGTCCCTGATTAATCTTTGAGATTATTCTCGAATTATCTCATCTGTATCATTGGATGAATTAAATCAGAGCGATGATACAACTCTTTTGGATATTAACAGGTATTGATAGGCTAACGGCTCAATGTGGGAATGTGGGTTCATAAATCATTTTTCCATTTTCAAGGTCAAAATTGAAACAACATTAACTCTGCAAAAAAAGAATTCAACAAAATATTCTTTCCTAAAAGAAGCTTACCCTTTTCAACTAGATTCACAAATCACAATGACTAGTTGATTAAACAAATTCATTTAGATTGTAATCAAACTAAAGAAAATGAGTCTTACATGAACGATTTCAACTAAGTTCGTGCATAAATGAAACCCTGACATGAACACCAAATAAGAAATTCCCAGTTCATCATTGCTCTAATCCTAAATGAATATGAATCTAGAAACAAATAAAAATAAAAGAAATGTAAACAAATAAAAATAAATAAAAATAAAAATAAAAATATATACAATGAGACTTCAGCTTCCCCAAAATGCACAAAGACTTGATGAAAGCTGTTGGAAGCTCCACACTACTCCCCAAAAGCTTCTATTTATAGGCTCAAGTCTTGAGCCCTAAAAACGAGGCGAGAATCACACACTACGAAAAGTCTAAAATTCATGCCCTAGTTGTGCTTAGTAGATGTTGTGACAGATGTCGCACATCATAGTTTTCTTTATATCGTGGGTTAAAATATGTCAGCAATGAACAAAGAAACTGTCACACTTCTCATTTCAGTGTCGAGTCCATTGCCGTGATGTGATGTCAGCATGGAGACACATTGCTGTATACACTCTGGCGTCGGACATTGCTATTCTTGTGGTTGCAAAGACTTAGTTTGTGCTGCGAAGCATTGTCTCGATGTCGAAAATTTCAAATCGATGTTGTGACATTGGTCGCCAAGTTCTTATGATCGTCTCAGTCATCGTCACACACTCCGTACGGATTTCCGCGACACTATATTCTTTGTTCTGCAAGCAATTCCTCCAATGTCTTTACCATGTCGCGACATTTATCTGGCGTCGCAACATTTGACCGACTCACTCGTATTGTGCCGCAGATCACGTCGCGACATTAACATGTCGGGTCACCAGCGATGTTGCGACATTGCCTCTGTAAGTCTGGTCCATTAATGCTAATGTCGCGACATTTCTACTCTAATGTCACAACATTAGATCTTTTTGCTTTGAAGTCCTCTGCCAGTGTCTTTAGTTGATGTTGCGACATTTGTTTTGTGTCGTGACATTCAAATTTGTTCCACCACTATAAGACTCGCCTTGATTGAATGTCGTGACATTTCTTATTTGATGTCACGATATCATGAAGCTGGTCTCCACGTTCAAGCTTACAATGTCGCACGCTTTTAATGTTGCGACATTTAAACAATGTAGTCCTTCCTTTCCTCAACTCATGTCGCAAATATGTTGTCGTGGATGTCGGTATACTGATAGCTGTATATAATTTGATCACAGTTGTTTATGATGCTGACATTTATGTATCAATGCTTTCCCTTCTCCAGCTGATGTCGCGACATTTCCATAGTTTTAAGACTTTCTCCACAGTATGTCGCGACATTGGCAATTTGCTGAAACAATGTTGCGACATTGGCTCCTTCCTTGCACCATGTTGATTTTTACTCTTTTTTCTATTGAATTCTGCTTCTTTCTTTTAAGTCTCTGCAAAACAAAAAATTTGGGTGAAAGTTCCATAATTCTATATTAAACTGAACATTTAAACTAGAAATCTTTTTGAAAAATGGACTTAAAAATAGATGAGTTTTAGACTCATCACCGACCATGGATACATGCACGTAGAGTTATACCTTCTTCCCTTTACTAGAAGGTGAAGTTCATACACGAGGGTCGTGTTGTTACAATACAGTCTACTAGAGAGGCTAATTCCCCAACAGAGCTGGTGCTAGAGATTAGCCATGGTGATGATGATTTACTCTTGATAGGATTTACATTTGATGATGTTAAGACATTCGAGGTCGTGGATTTCCAAAGAGACCTAGTCACTATGTCTTTTGATCAGCATAGTAGTAATGTCATTCTCGATATGATGAGAGGCATGTCATTCCTTCTTGGCTTAGGATTGGGACGACATCAACATGGGCCTCGTGAGTTCGCATCAACGATAGATCATGATCCTCCTTTTGGGCTTGGCTTTATTCCCTTAGAGGATGACTTTGTATATATGGCGTGTTTGCACATGGAGAGGGTTAAGGATCGTCATCGATGTACCTGACATTCGTGTGCCCATACACGGCGAGTACGACATATTACTTTTGTGAGGGCACGCTTTACCGTCGCCTTTAGTCACACCGAGGGGCTTAGTATCGATCAGAGGTAGAGATTCGGGCCTTATTCATGGGATGTAGCCGGTGCGGATGTGGCCTCCGGAATTTCTAATACGCAGATGGTTACTCTTCTTCCATATCGTATAGGCATGCTCCCTTATGCTTCCCCTCATGATTGTTGGATTACGAGCTTGTTGTTTATCCTTCTAGCATCATTGATTGTGTCGTTCCTTGTGATCAGTGACTGATGAGATGTCATCGATTGATATGAGTAGGATTGAGGACCTTATCTCACCGGGAGTTAGCCCCGTTTCGAGACGCCCAAGGCAATTTATGATATCGATGATCGAGGATGCTCCCATTTACCCACTCCGATGTACTCCATCGTGTTACTTCACAGATACTAAGGCATTGTCGATACAATCGTGGCAGAGCTCGATCATGTGGACTCACCGTTTTCCTTGATGTACTATCAGGATTTGTCTCTCAAGTGATGATGTACTTACTCTCCCATCTATGGATTTAAGTGCTTTTAAGAATTTGTCTTTCTCTCATGATATCCATGATGTTTCTTTATATTTATCGAGCTCACCCACAACATATATCTTCGATTATCGATGATGAGCCTTTACAAAGATGGTTCGATTAGAGTTACTAGTCTAACTCTAACAAGAGCCACTCCTAATCAGAGTTTCACTAGCTTTGGAAGACCTCGAGATTATTTATTTTGGCATAGGAGATCAACCTAGGGAGTTGAGGATCGAATCAGGTTTATCTCCAAATGAGAGAGATAGCCTACTTTAATTGCTCATAATACTTAGATTTTTTTGCATGGTCGTATGAGGACATGCTAGGTCTTGACCCTTTTATAATGTAGCACTGCCTACCTATTTTACATCATGTTAGATCGGTTAAGCAAAAGTTGAGGTGATTGCACCCTCATTGGAGTTTGCAGGTGAAGGAGGAGACCCAAAAGTAGCTTAGTGTCAGTTTTATATTAGTGGTTAAGTACCTTGAATGGTTGGCTAATGTCTTTCCTGGTCCTAGAAAGGACAACAAGGTTAGAGTTTGTGTCGACTTTAGAAATCTCAACAAAGCAAACCCCAAAGATGATTTACCCCAACCGTGTAGCATACCTTTTCGGTCTGACCTGATTGGCGGGTCCGAACCGGACTCGGGATGCTTTGATACCACTAAGTGTAACAATCTTTTTTCAAAGTGTCGTGGACCTCGAATCCTCGCCGACCCGAATGACATGATCCAAACCGAGAGCCCGACGATCCGACCGTTCATTTATCTTATCAAAAAACATTTTATTTATGTCATTTCATTCTGAGTTTGACATGGAAGCATTTCATTTACACAGTAATAAGGCCTTTTAAATATTACGGAAATGGTTGCAAACGATAGGCCCATAAACATTTACATTAAAGGCATTCTATGCCCCTTCAAAAAGGAGTACAAAACAATGTTTCTGAGTTTAACTTGTTTGATTACAAAATATCAATGTTCAAGAATGCTATGTATGCTCATGTCGGGGTATATACTTATACGCCGCACGCTTTCTATGACTATGCGCTTCTTTGTTCTTACTTCCCGTTTCACTCGACACCGCGCATAGTTGTGTAACTACACGCTAAGCATTTTCATGCTTAGTGGTTCTATATGCTCTATCTAACACAAAATGCCTTTATCCAATCATTTGTTACTCTATTTCAATATTAGCTACAACAATACATATGTTTATACATTTGTACATACTTTCATTTACAAACATGCTGCATTTTCAATGCAACAATTCCTTCACAATTCAATCTATGAGATTTAAGCATATACTATAAAGATGTATTTCGTTTATAATCTTATTTTCACTCATCAAAGTTTGTTATGTCACCTTGACTATTCAATTTATTCTACGATCATTCCGCTCGTGAATCCCGCCTCAGGTATCATTTGGTAATGTGCTTACCCATTTAAGAATTTCTCGGTTCACCATCATGACGGATGCCGATCGGGTGCATCCCAAAGATGAGGGTCATTTAATAAACGTTATACATTCATCATGATCTGGCGTCGAATGCGTGCATCCCTACCAAGTGGGAAATTTGAAGAATATAATTTTCCATCATGGCGGATGCCGATTGGTGCATCCCGCCAAGTGGGTCATTAATAATTCACTTCGATTCGTTATGTCACAATATGACAATATCATTTGCAATTCAAATAAATGCACACAAGCAAATATTTGACAATTCATCCCAATTTCTCTATTTCAAAACATTATGCGATTTTAGATTACCTTTTAATGTATGCATATTCCATAAAATCATTTCACATTTACATAGTAAACTATCAATACTTGAAGTAAGGATAGAGAGTTTAGTAGAGCAGGCAAATTATATCAATCCCTTGTCTCTTTCGATGCCGATCCTGGAGTCGAGTTGTCTTCTTCACGTACCTGAATCAAAATCTCATTCTCCACTCTTAGTAGTCAAACAAATAATCATCTTAGCGAATGTAAGCCGGCCGGCGGTGAGGTATGGTGCGTTTTCTCTCTCGTATACACTTATATGAACCCCCATTTAACCTTTATTAGGGTCCCTAAACAATCTGTGTATGAATACGAGACTTAACAATGTAAGGGGTACAAAAACAAGGTTGCTAGAAGCTCGTACTTGTATCCACTTTGATTAATACCCAGGTACCCAAATGTTTGATCTTTGGTACCTGCAATCCCTACATCTTCTGATGGGTATCGATTACCAACTTTGAATGCAGGGTACCCATATCTGAGGATACACCGCCTAGAAATGGATTTTCCATTCTCTTCACTTTTCTTTTTTTAATAAAACATATCCCGAGTCCATCTAATCAAACCATAATGAATAAGGTGGCTATCTAATGGTTTCTTTTCAATATTGTACTTTGTGGTGGGCTTTCACCAAGTCAAATCATAAAGAAGATGAGATTGGGATGTTGATTTCTTGCAATATTATGATCTCAATGCAAATCTTCTCTTGTGAGTTGCTTGATCTCTTAGAAGCAAAAATGGGAAAGATTGCCACCAAAAAACTTGATCTCTCTCTTTTTTGCCTAATACATTTTCTCCTCTCTTTCTCTCAAAAAGCGTTTTTGCTTAGCGAAGCTTCTAGACCAAAATTTTGGTCTTTAACCTCATTTTCCTCCTTAAGCCTTGTTTGGCTTTTCTCATTATTTCATTTCTCATTTTTCTCATTTTAGCACTTCAATTTACTTTCCTTTCTCATTTAAAAATTCTCTTTTGGCATTTAAAGTCCATTTTATTAGACCCTTAGGTCCTTATTTTACAAATTCAAATTTGCCATTTCACTTGAACAATTTTCGGGTTCGTCGATCAACAATTACATTCGGTATTTATCACATAATCATTTACATTTGACATCTGTTATATATCAATTTATCAGTTTTCTCAGAAAAACCCAAGTTTGGCTCAAATCATACCCGGAATATATAATAAAATTATTACAAAAATTCTAGGGTATTTTTGGGGCATTACAACTCTCCTCCACTTAAGAAATTTCGTCCTCGAAATTACCTTACGTAAAGCGTGCGAGATACTCTTTGCTTGGCGTCATTTCTTCACTCCCCAGTGGCTTCTTGAGTTTTTATGGTTTCTCACGAAACACTTTTACTAGCCCGGAATCTTAACTTTGTTCACAATTCTTTCACTTCTCGAGCCAAGATCTCTCGACACTTCTTCATATGTCAAAATCCGATCTAAAGCTCAATTGTCTCTGAAGAGATTACATGTGATGGGTCGGATTTGTACCTCCTCAACATCGAAAGATGGAAAACATTATGAATATTTTCTAGCTTTGGAGGTAATGCCAAATTGTATGCTACTGGACCCACTTTCTTTATCAGTTCATATGGACCAATAAACCTAGGGCTCGACTTGCCCTTTTTCCCGAATCTCATCACCTTCTTCCAAGGCTATACTTTCAAAAACACATTTTTTAGATCTCGCCATCGAACATCTTTTTTTCATGTGGCATAAGATTTGTCTATCGTGGCTATCTTGACCTTTCTATGATCGTTTTCACTTTTCCTTTGTCTCTGAATCAGTGGGACCGTACTTTCTTTTCTTTTAGCCGGTTAAAACCCGTGATGGAGTTCTACATTCTCGCCCATAGAGTGCCTCATAAGTACTCCGTACTCGATTAAGCCCATTTGTTGTACACATTTCAACTAAAGGAATGTGTCGATCCCAACTACCCTCATAGTCGATCACACAACTCCTTAGAATATCTTCCAAAATGACTTTCTTTAATTCACAATCATTGGGTACACAAACCCTATCCTTATAATACAAGGATCCATCTTCCTTTACCTCAAACTCAGTTTCTTTACCATCTCCAATTTGTTTCACTTCTTTACCATCTCCAATTTGTTTCACTTTGGAAGAAATTTTCTCATCATTCTTTTGTACCTCTAGCACTCGGTTTAACATATTCGGTCTCACAATCAATTCTGCCATTACTATACCATCGTCTGACATTGAAAAATGGGCATTTAACGCTCGTAGAGTTTGCATTGTCTTTCTACTCAAAGCGTCGGCCACTGCATTGGCCTTTCCCGGGTGATAGTCAATCACGCAATCATAGTCTTTTATCAACTCCATCCATCTACATTGTCTCAAGTTAAGCTCTCGTTGTGAGGGTAAATACTTAAGACTCTTATGATTAGTGTAGATGAAACATTTTTCCTCGTAAAGGTAATGTATCCAAATTTTCAACACGAGCACAATTCACGATCGATTTAGTCATGCGTGAGGTAGTTTTTTCTCATGTGGCTTCAATTGTCTTGAAGCATAATAACACCACCTTACCCTTTTCATTAGGACACTTCCGATCCATTTAGTGAAGCATCACTAAAAATCACATATTTCATCTAGTATGTCGATTTTGAGTGAAGCAGTTACCTCGGTTAAGAACACTTCAACATCGAAACTTATTTAGCACTTTTCCTCCACTCGAGCTTTACATTTTTTTAGGAGCAATCTTGTGTGTAAGGGTGTGATCATCGAGAACCCCTTAACGAATGTACGTAGTAACACACTTGATCTACAGGAAACTAAATACATCACATTTCTTAGCATTGCTTCCATTCACGACCACTTCTATTTTCTTTGGATCCACTAAAGAGTCCTTCTTTTGATCTGATAGTGGTGAGAAAGGACGCCGTTCAACGAATTACACTTGCTGGGTTTCGCGCCACAACTACTCTTTTCCCCGAAGTCTCTAACTACGAAGGTGTGTGTTGTAATTTTCCACGATCTTTTGAATACCGCACAAAGATATGGGTCTACATGAACAACTACGACAAATTTATCCACATATGGTTGGAAAACACGATTCATTAGATTACAGTGATTAAAGCCCATTTGGAGCATTTGTCAAACCAAGCGGCGGCTTACGGGAGCTTGCATAATGTCTGTCCATACTCCGTTCATCTTAGTTTTATACACATCCACATCATTGATTCTCCAGCCCATTGATAACTAGATCTTTCAAATCTATCTTCGAAAATATATTTGCACCGTTTAGTTGGTCGAATAAATCATCGGTCTGGAGTAAGCCGAGATACTTATTCTTTATGGTCCAGAAAGCATTCGATTGTCATAAATAATGCATAGTCGAAGTGTACCATCTTTCTTCTTAACAAAAAGCAAGGGAGCTCCCTATGGTGATACACTTGGTCGAATAAACCCTTTTTCTAGCAGTTCTTGCAACTGCAATTTCAATTCTTTTAACTCCAACGGAGCCATTCGATCTGATTGTAATGGATAAGTGGCGCAGGACAACGTCGATGAAACTTCGATCTCCTCGTGACCAATCCGCGACTCCCCCGAGCGCCGCGGATAAAGTGTGTCGCTGGTGCCAGGAATGCTCCGGATGCCTGGAAGCACACACCGGTTTCGCATAAGCCCAGTAAACTACATCTTTCACACCATTGTTAGTAGTGGATTTCGCGTTATCACATTAGAGAGGTGGTTTGACACATCGATCGATGAAATTTACTTCATCCTCATTCGAATAATTCTTAAGGTCCTTTCTTCATTCTACAATCGACTATCGGCAGTGTCGGGATAACCGGGTCAATACGATATCACATCAAATTCTGCGAAGGATAACTTCTATCCAGTCTCGGAAATTCATATTCTCTCATTCTGATGGACAATCTCTATACTTTTATTCACAATAACACTATATGCAAATTTGGTTCGTCCGCCAAGATGTCATACTACATTTTGAGTCCTTAGTAAATTACCAATTTCGTTTATCGGTGGTGCACTACGTATGTATGCAGACCAGGTGATGCTGGATTTATCGATGCATGCATAATAGTATCAAAGATAGTAAAATTACGAAATTATCACATCTAGGCGTCGATATCTTCTCACGACCTTCATTGCATATGCTCATTTGGGCATGTGCATCACTGTCACCCTCGACCCTAAAGGGACTTATACCACTGTGTTGTCCTCTTAAGACCAACAAGATCCGGCGTCAGTCATAATCCACTTTTATGCAAATGCAATGTATCACGATAAACAATTTCAAAATCATTTTGGAAAATTTTCAAACGCCCTGCGCCACTGAGCTCACGATACCCACTAAAAATTAGCACCCCTTTATGGTCCAACCCGATTGGCGGGTACAAACCCGGATCGGGATCTTTCGATACCGCTAAGTGTAACACGGATTTTTTTTTTTCAAAAAGTGTCTGACCGAATCCGGCTGGGCCGAATGGCGGATCCAAATCGGAGCCCTGTTTACTCCGACCGTTTTCATTTATTATCAAAAACATTTTATTTATGTCATTTCATTTTAGAGTTTTCAATTACGCAGAAGCATTTCATTTACAATAGGCATAAGGCCTTTTCAAATATTACGGAAATGGTTGCAAACGATAGGCCCATAAACATTTACATTAAAGGCATTCTATGCCCCTTCAAAAAGGAGTACAAAACAATGTTTAAAAGGTTTAACTGGATTGCCCGATTACAAAATATCGATGTTTCAAGAATGCTATGTATGCTCATGTCGAGTATATACTTATCGCATAACGCGCTCTCTTTGACTTTGTGCTTCTTGTTCAGCCAACCTTCCTTTCCTGTTCACTCGATACTTGCGCACTGTTTAAAAACTGCGCTAAGTATTTTCATGCTTAATTGGTTCTATAATATTCTCTATCTAACCACAAACATGCCTTTATCCAATCATGTTTGTTACTACATTTCAATGAGTCGATGCATGGCAATACATATGCTTATACATTTGTATACTTTCAATTTACAAACATGCATTTTTCAATGCAACGAATTTCATCACAAATTCAATTCATGATTTAAGCATATACTCATCAAGATGTATTTGGTTTGATCTCATTTCACTCTCATCAAAGTTTGTTATGTCACCTTGACTATTGATTTATTTTCACGACCCAGTTCCTCTTGAGGTGAGATCCGTCTTGTATCATTGGGTAATGTGCTTACACATTTAGCAATTTTGGTTCACCATCATGATGGATGGAATTAGTGCGTCCGTAGCGAGTCATTTAATAAATATCATACATCATCATGACATATGGAATTGATTTGCATCCCGCGGTAGATTATTAATAATTCACTTTGATTCGTTATGTCCCTGATATGACAATATCATTTGCAATTCAAATAAATGCACATAAGCAATGTTGACTTCAATTCTCCCAATTTCTCTATTTCAAAACATTATGCGATTTTTAGGTTACCTTTCCAATTAGCGTATGCATATTCCATACAATCATTTCATTTACATAGTAAACTATCAATACACTTGAAGTAAGGATAGAGTTCGGTGGAACAAACCAAATTGCTCCGTCGCCATGCTCTTTTTGCACCACGAGTTCTAGGTCAGTTGTCAGAGCGTCTTTGCATGCTGGTCGAAATATGACTCTCCTCTCGTTGATTAAAAACAAATAATTACATACTGGCAGAATATCGCTTCGGGGCGGCGAGGTATGTACATTTTCTCTCTGCATACTCTTATAGCTGAATCACAATTAAACCTTTACATTGGGGTCCTTAGCAATCGTTGTACAAATATGGGAAGCTAATAGTGGAGATTAAGCAGTTCTTTGAATTCGATAGTGGCGCCACTTTGATGGATCGTGCGATCCTTTTACTAGTGAAGGGGCCACTTGCGTTACGAATTTTTGGTATGCGGTACCAAATCCTCGATCTGATAGATGTAGTACCAGCAGTACGTGCCCTTTGCGAATACGCTGAGGAAATGGCGATTTTGCCATTTCTCACTCCCTTTTCTTCAATAAACCTCCTCAAAATCCGCCATTACTCAGCACACCATGGAATCCACCAAACAACCAAAGTGGTTTAGCACCATAAAAACCCACCTTTTTCTTAAGTTAGGGCTTTTCCGAAATCAAAATCACAAAAGATGAAGTTGGGGTTTGATTTCTTACCTTGAATATCTTGAATCTTCTCTTGTAGGTTGCTTGATCTTAGAAGCAAGAAATGGGAAAGATTTCCACAGCTTGATATCTCTCTCTTTGCCTGGCTTCTCCCCTTTTTCTCCCTCTTTCTCTCAAAAGCGTTTTCCTCTTGTAGGCTTCTAGACCCAAAAATTTTTGTCTTTAACCTCAGGAACTTTCTCTTAAAGCCTTGTTTGGATTTTCTCATTATTTCATTTTTTATTTTTCTCATTTTAGCACTTCAATTTACTTTCCTTTCCCATTTAATTCTCTTTGGCATTTAAGTCCATTTTCATTAGACCCTTAGGTCCTTATTTTACAAATTTCAAATTTGCCCTTTTTCACTTGGGTTAATTTCCGGGTTTGATAAATCAACAATTACATTCGGTATTTATCACATAATCATTTACATTTGACATCTGTCATATATCAATTTATCAGTTTTCCCGGAAAAACCCAAGTTTGGCTCAAATCATACCCGGAATTTATAATAAAATTATTACAAAAATTCTAGGGTATTTTTGAGGCGTTACATCCTGCACATTGATATGTTGATTGATAGCACTTCAAGGTATGCGATGTTGTCTTTCATGGATGAATTCTCTAGGTATAACTAGATTATGATGGCTCCCGAGGATAGGGAGAAGACATCTTTGCATTACTAAGTAGGGTGTCTGCTTTGCTACCTATATCGAGGTACCTATCGAAGTCATGCCATTTGGATTGAAGAATGCAAATTACTACTTATCAAAGGAGCAACAACTACTCTGTTCATGACATGATGCATTGAGATGTTGAGGTCTATGTTGATTATATGACTGTGAAATTTAGTGATAGAACAGATCATCGGACAACCTTAGAGCATTTCTTTCAAAGGATTAGACATTTGGATTAAGATTGGATCCCAAGAAGTGCACTTGTGGAGTGAGTTCTAGGAAAATGTTGGGCTACATGATTAGTGAAAGGGGTATTGAGGTAGATCAAGATAAGATTAAGGCCATCTTGGACATGCCTCCACCACGGATTGAGACTGAGATATGAGGCTTCTAGAGTAGATTACAATGTATCAACAGATTTATTGCCAGATTGACAGATATTTGTGAGCTTATCTTCCATCTTCTGAGGAAGAAGCAGCCTAAGGTTTAGGATGATCGATTAATCGGCCATGCCTTTGAGGCGGATTAAGGAATTATCTTCTTTCTCATGTTTTAGTACCTCTACCTTTGCGTAAGACCACTTTTATTATTCTTGTGGGTTTTTCGACATTGCCCATGGAGTGCATGCCATTCGACTTAATCATTTGGGTAAGGGCTTGAGCTTCCACTCCCACATTATCTGAGTAGGAGGATGTTGGAGTTCTAGACAAGGTACATCATGATTGAGCACCTCTTCTTAGCTTTGGTTTGGGCCACTTGGAGATTGAGGCATTACATGACAAAGTACTCCATACAATTTGTTTCGCACCTAGCTCATTTGAGATATTTGATTGACAGACCAGTTTTGACGAGTAGGCTTATGAGATGGCTAGTGTTTTTTACAGAGTTTGATGTCTAGTATGTCACTCAAAAGTCCATAAAAAGAAGTGTTTTAGCATATTAATTGGCCTCACTTGCGTCACCGATGGTAGAGACAGTGCGATGATAGATAAGGAAGTGCGGGAGTGACTGGTTTGTCGAGGTTAAGAGGATGTACTTTGATGGTGCAACCAACCATTTTGGATATGGGATTGGGGTTTTGTTGGTATCTCCTCAAGGTGATCACATCGCGAGGTCGGTTCATTTGACATTTTCAAATATTTATCATGCTACGAATAACATTGTTGAGTGGCAGGGTATTCTGGGGTTTAAAGACTGCTCTTGAGCTTGGGATCATACGGATGGAGGTGTTTGGAGACTCTAAATTGGTGATCAAACAAATTCAAGGATATTGGAAGACTAAAGATGCAAAGCTTAGGCCTTATCATGCTTACTTGAAGTTACTAGTTCAGAGATTTGATGATTTGAGATACACACATCTTCCGAGAGCACAGAACCAATTTGTTGATGCCTTGGCTACTCTACCTTCTATGATTGATGTCTCCACTGATGTAGAGGTTCGCCACCTTGTTGATCGAGACGAGAACTGTCCCCGCATATTGTTGTTTAATTAATGACACTAAGATTGATGACGACTTTCCATGGTATCATGATAACTATCTGTTTCTTAGACTTGGCACATACCTTGAGACCTTGATCGCAAGATGAGTGGCCATCACTTGGTTAATATACCTTATCACATTTGTATATATATGCATACCGTACTAGTCACAATTTGGGCCTCCACGAATGCGCCAGCCTTTTCTTTCTTTATAGCTCTGCTTACATTTTCTATACTGGTAGGACCCTTTGTGTGCATGTGCTTTCTTTGAGTCTCATGAGCTTTGGACTTATATATCTATTTTCCTCATTTTGGTTACCATCATCTCATCCTCTCGCTTTGTCATATTCCATTACTGTTACATTTCCTTTTTCTTGTTTTCACTATTACTTACCTTGTTCCTTTTGTTACCTAACTTGGATTGATTATTCTTCACATTTTGGTGCCTAGAGAGGGTAGTCATACCACTCCCTTTGCTCCATCCTTGGCATTGATTTAGAGGTTTTAGTTTGAGAGGTCATCTCATGAGAGGGGGATTCTGACATCCATTAGTGATTGGGGAGAGTACTTTCATTTCTTTGTGTTTTCTCATTGTGGGTGGTTGTAGGTACTTAGGAAGTATGCGTGTTTTCCAAAAAAATAAATAAAAAAAATGAGAAGAAAAGAAAAAATAAAAAATGAAAAAGAAAAAATGAAAAAAAGGGAAAAAAGAAAAAGAAAAAGAAAAAGAGGAAAGAAGCGTAGTGACGTATTTACATGTAGTATATATTGACTTTTAGGAGTTATTTGTTGGGTGTATTCCTTCTTAGGGATCTATGTGAGATTTTTGCGAGCATTTTCTTTCTTTGGGTCACTTTTGGTTATGTATTTGGGTTGTTGAGAATTCATGTGAGAGTTCCATGAGATCCCTTACTTCTTGGATCATAATTGATACTCCTATGAGAAGGTTGAGTGTTCGAGTGACCTTCTCATTAGAATCTTTGGATTATTGCCTTGGCTATCACTCCACCTTTAGTGATATGACTTCCTCCATGAAATGTGATATGGGTTGATCAATGTTAATTTTTTTCCTCAATTCCTTTTCGTATACATTACCACCTTTTCTGACCTTCACCCATTGTTGTATTCCTTATCCACATTGATGTTTTACATGGAACTATCACCTTCACATATTTCTTGTGACTTATTGTCAACTTATCATTGTTCTCATTTATTTATTTCTTTCGTCAGTTCTTCTGCTAATTATGTTTGAGTCCATGGCTCATGAGATTTTTTACGGATCATCTTGTATATGAGGGTATCGGTTTGATTATTGGCTTAGTGATTATCGGTTTGATTATTGTACTCAGGAGATGCCTTAGTGATGTATGGATCCGATTCAGATGTGGGTATAGATGGCCAATTGAGTACACATTTGACAATGGATGATTTTGGTGTTGTCCATGTTCTCGATCTTAGAGTGCATCATATGTCACATTGGGGCATACCCCCTATTTGTTAAGATCACCGGTTCATCGGATTTTGTTTTTTTATTTGTCATCGGGGCATTGTTAGGGCATGTATATTTCGACATCATCAAGATTGATCTTTATAGATGCCTTCAAGGCTGAGTTTGCTGCTTTGGTTGGTGTGGATCAGGGTGGTTGATTGTGTGTTTGATCATCATTTGACACTAGGAATGGCTTAATTTCATCGAGTTAACATATCTTCTTTTTGGCTTCATGACCACTTGATCCCATTTATTTATTACTCGTGAGGCATACTAGGTCATTCCCATAAGTTATTGACATCTTATGTTGGCTTCCACGGGCATTTAATATGTCCATATCAATCTTTGTGAGTCCTCTCTTAGGGTCTTCCACTATTTCACAACTTTTCTATAAGGGCATACCCCACTTTTCAATGGAATTTGTTCAGTCACCTCTCTTATTCAAATTTTTTTTTTTTGATACTCTTGGTTACAGGTGACTTTCATACCTTAAGTTTTTGTTTTAGGTGTTTTCAGTTATAGATTATTTACTTTCACTCGATTAGTTATGCAGGAGCATCCCTCAATCTTCAGAGTTTATCTCGAGATCCTCGTTCGATGAGTTGATATTCATTCTAGGGCATCCTACTATGTTGATCTTGCTTTAGGCATTGAGCCATCGTTTTTCCATGTTTAGGCATTCAGAGCCATAGTTTAGGTGTTCAAAGCCATCCTTTCCAGTTAGGCGTTCAGAGCCATCCTTTCCAGTTAGGAGTTTAGAGCCATCCTTTCCATAGTTTTGGCGCTCAGTGTCGTTATCTTTAGTTGGCATTCGATTCGTTGTCTTTGGTGGCGTTCGGTGTTGTTGTCTTTATTTGGAATTGAGCCATAGTTTAGGCGTTTAAGATGCATTGTTTTTCCGAGTTTAGCGTTCAATGTCGTTATCTTTAGTTGGTGTTCAATGTCGTTGTCTTTATTTTTCATTCAGTGTCGTTGTATTTATTTAGCATTCAATGTTGTTATCTTTAATTGGCGTTCAGTGTCGTTGTCTTTATTTGGCGTTTAGTGCCATTATCTTTATTTGGAATTCAGTGTCGTTATCTTTAGTTGGCATTCAATGTCGTTATCTTTATTAGGAGTTCAAAGCCACCATTTCTAGTTTGGCGTTCAGTGTCGTTATCTTTTGTTGGCATTAAGTGTCGTTGTCTTTATTTGGCGTTTAGTCTTGTTGCCTTTATTTGGCGTTTAGTGTCGTTGTCTTTAGTTAGCGTTCAATGTCGTTGTCTTTATTTGGCATTCAGTGTCATTGTCTTTAGTTAGCATTTGGTGCCATTATCTTTATTTAGAACTTAGTGCCATTATCTTTATTTGGAGTTTAGAGTCATTGTCTTTAGTTGGCGTTCAATGCCATTATCTTTATTTGGCGTTCAATGCCATTATCTTTAGTTGGCATTAGTATGGGTGTCTTTGTTGGCGTTGATGCCATTGTCTTCATTTGGTGTCGTTGTCTTTATTTGGCACTCAGTTCCATTATCTTGAGTTGGCATTCAATGTTGTTACCTTTATTTTGCGTTCGGTGTCATTGTCTTTAGTTGGCGTTCAGTGTTGTTGTCTTTAGTTGGTGTTCAGTGCCATTATCTGTAGTTGGCGTTCAATGTCATTATCTTTAGTTGTCATTCAGTGTCGTTTTATTTAGTTGGCGTTGATATCGTTGTGCTTTATTTGGCGTTAGTTCATACATCTTTAGTTGGCGTTCGATGTCATTGTCTTTTAGTTAGCGTTGATATCGTTAATAACTGGTTGGCGTTTAGTGTCGTTGTCTTTGTAGTTGGCATTGGTGCCTTTGTCTTTAGTTGGCGTTGTCTTAGTTATATTCGATTTGGAATTGAGCCATGTCATTCAATTAGGCATTGAAAGCCATCCTTTCCTGAATTAAGTGTTTAAAGCCATCATTATCATGTTTTAGCATTGATTGTCGTTGTCTTTAGTTGGCGTTCAATGCCATTATCTTTATTTAGCGTTGATATGGGTTATCTTTAGTTGACGTTGATTATGGTGTCTTTGTGGCATTCGATTATGGGTTGTCTTTGGATTGGCGTTCATTGCCATTATCTTTATTTAGCTTTCAATACCGTTATCTTTAGTTGGCGTTCATTGTCGTTATCTTTAGTTGGTGTCCAGTGTCATCTTTATTTGGCGTTTAGTGTTGTTTTCTTTAGTCGGCGTTCAGTGTCGTTGTCTTCAGTTGGCATTTAGTGCCATTATCTTTAGTTGACGTTCAGTGGCATTGTCTTTATTTGGCGTTTAATTATGCGTTGTCTTTAGTTGAAGTTGATTACTCGCATTTTTAATTGGCGTTCGATTATCGTTATCTTTAGTTGGCGTTTAATTATGCGTTGTCTTTGTTGGCATTGATTATCATTGTCTTTGCCAATCATTGGTGTTATTATCTTTATTTGGCATTCAGTGCCTTTGTCTTTATTTAGCATTCAATGTTGTTGTCTATATTTAGTGTTCAGTGCCGTTTGGAATAGGATAAGCTACAGCGCAAGTGACATTCGAAGTGGCTTTGGGAACCCGATCCGTGATGGTCATGTGAGTGACCCCTAAGCTCAATAGGCGGGAAGATCGAGGCATGACCCTTTATTTCGACCACCTCGGGCGTAGAGGTGGATGGGATCAAATCTTTCCAGCAAAGCAGGTAGCCTCGACCACGGGAGATAAAGCAAACGAAGCATGCATTGTTGTCCACCTCGACAAGCATTACGATGTAGTTAATGTATAACAGTTAATATATAAATTAATAGGCAAACGTAAGGACATTAAGAGCCACTCATAAACGCCCATCTCATAACCGTCCACCATGAGACCACAACACCCCGATGGGAATGTATGGGGATATACCTGGAAAAGGCATATGGTTCTTTTCTGGAAAAATAATAAACATTCTTTTGGAAGGACGCAAACCCTTTCCATAATAAACATTATTTTGGAAGGACACAAACCCTTTCCATCTGTGTCGTCTAAGGGAAAGAACAAAGGTTCCACTCTCCTGTTCACTGTAAGAAAACGATTGGAGATTCGCTTCCTAACTGTTCAATGGGAGAAATTCCTCCTTCAAGTTCTAAGCCTACAATGGACCAGTGGCTAATGTCGCTGAAAAGAATGCTAAAAGATCAGCAGGAATCCCACCAGCAGCAGTTAGCCTCATTCTTGGCGGCTAACCCAGCCTTGTGCGAGGAGAACGCAACTTTGAGTAACGTGGATGCCGCTCCTCGCCATGGTAATTTGGTTGTGCCAGAAGTAGCCACACGCGATCAGATACAATGCTTCTCTCCTCCCCCTCCACCCCCCAGGATCATCCTCTTGTTAGCAAACCTCGACCGATCCAAACTCCTTCCCCTCTGCGAAATCTGGATCCTGCATTGGGCGCTTTGGACAATATGTTGTCGTCCCTGTTTGTCCCCGCCATCTTGAACCAAGACGCCTCGCCACACTTTGCTTTAACTAAATTTCAGATGTACGATGGCCTTCAGGATCCTTTCGACCACCTGATGTATTAACGATAGGTAATGACACTATAGACAAGGAACAATGCTCTATTGTGTAAGGTCTTCCCAACCAGCACGGCTGGCCGTGCAGTTGCCATAGCTCCCCAATCGATCCAGCTCTTTCTGGTGCCAGGATGAGAAGTTCTTCACGTAGTATATGTGCTCGGTCATAAGACAGTAGAGCGTTACTAGCCTTTTCCACGTCTAAATAGGAAGGTTGGGTCGCCAGGGACTTTATGAGCGTTTCGGGCGTGGTCCTCCTTCGAAGCCGTGAGCCCCGAACATGGTCACATGTAGTGAAGTGCGCCCGTACGCCCGATTACCCGGTTTTTGATTCCCTATCGCGCATCCATGTGATTAAGCGGGCTCTTTCAAAAGGGGAACAGTCACGCCATGCTTCGAGGATGAGCGTAGTCGCGCGACAAATGAATGGTCATTGCTTTATGAGGACGCCCGGGCGTTCTGATGAAAGAAAGGGAAGAAGCGAGATGGCCGGACCGATTGAAGCGGCCTTGATTCCAAAGGAGTCGGGTGATCACCGGCGACCGTGGTGTTGCAGAGAGAGGCTCGGGTAGGAGCCACCTAGAATCAAGGGCAAGATAGCGGCGCGGAGCTAATTTAGTTCACGGTGCCTCCTTCTCAACTCCTCCCCTTCATCTAGTCCCTCCAAGGGTTCGAGTGGCCTAAGCCTCAGTGGGGAGATCAAAAGGGGATGGATAAATCTTGGTACTACAAGTATCATCATGACGTCGGGCACAAGACTCACAACTATCATCGCCTTTGAAGGATATTAAACTTCTTGATGCGAAAGGACATCTCAGGAATGCGTTGATGGGAGTAGCCTTGAACAGCTCGCCGATCTCTACACACCATCCACAGGCTCGCCCGATGATAATACCATCCTTGCTGGCTGATGACACAATAACCGAGGGGCGACGGTCGAAGGCGTCTTCATGGCGGAGTTAACCATCTTCGCCCCAGTGTTGACCTATCGACGGGCTCCTTATGTTCTTCGAGTCTCCCTTGTGGCAGTTGTCCATGCCCCACTACGACGTGTTGGTTCATACCTTGGAGGTTGGGAAGCACCTGATTAAGCGAATGTTAGTGGACCTTGATAGTGCTGCTAACCTCCTCTACTTGCCTACCTTGCTCCACCTAAGTTATAAGCCCATCAGTCTTCGCAATCCCGGTTAGGTTTAATGGATCATAGACTAGTTCATTGGGTGAAATAGTATTGTTGGTTTCAATTGGACCTGTCATAGCCCTGGTCCCACCCACGGTGATTAATGAGCCCTCGTCCTTCAACACTATTTTGGGCCATACTTGGATCCATGAGACGAAGGCATTACCGTCCTCGTACCACCAAGTGCTGAGTTTCCTGACTCCCTAGTGCCAGGTTACCATAAGGGGAGACCGATGCTTGGCGAAAGTATGCTTTATGGTCAGCGATAGGAGACGAAGACTGACCAAATATGATGACATTTCGAGGAGCGTCTTTACCAAGCTAGAGGATTTCCAAAGGTTTAGACCCTTACAACTTCATCCCTTGTTATACTAGGACAAGCAGGAAGGTCGGTACTGGAGTCGCCTCACTAGAAAAGTTGACTCCTGTTATCACTTTTACAAGAGTTCGTTGACATTTCGTAGTCCCACGACGACATGCCAGTGTTTAACCATGGCTCTTACTACTTGATCACTCTAGAATGAGTCTGACCCGGTCAAAAGCTAAGGCGATTCCATCAGGAGCCACGAGGATTCCTAAAATGCTAAGTTGAGCTCTTAGCCCCGAGTTCATCAGAGATTCAATACGAATGGTTGTCAAACGTCGTTGTTGTTCCTAGAAGAATGGCAAGTGGTGCGTGTGAGTTGATTATTCTAACCTGAATGACTCTTGCTTGAAGGATACATTTCCTCTACCGCCGTCGATGTCGGGCCGTGGGCGCAGATGGGGCATCAACTTCTCTCCTTCCTTGATGCTTAAGCCTGACTACAAACCAATGTATCCACCAAACTCGGTGAACACCTCCTTTAATACTCAGAAACGAGGATGTATTGGTACAAGCGTAATACCTTTTAGGCAGAAGAATGAGCCACCTATCGGTGTATGATGTCACGCATGCTGAACCTGTTGGGCAAGACCATGGGGCGTACATTAATGACATATTGGTCAGTCGAGGCTTGGGGGAACATCTAAGCGCGCGCGGGGGGCGTACTAGTTGATGAAGGCACCGATTGCGGCCACCTAGAAGTGTGCATTTGAGGTCGTGTCTTGAAATTTCCTGGGGTTCTTGGTAAACTAAAGGGGGATCGAAATGGTCCCCGTGCCACGTAGAGATAAGTATCATGGACCATTCTTCTATCTATAGTGTGGAAGTCCTCGCGACCAAAAGTCAAGCTAGACACTCTTGGATGCCCTCTATCTCGTCCTACTCGAGGAGCAGGGCATTGCCCAAGGACAGAAGCAATGCGGACAAGGTGAAGGCAGACGACCAAGGTACACATTGATAAATGATACCCTGTACAGGCGATCATTCTCTGGTCCGTACTAGAGATGCGTCCCCCTGATGAAGTGAAACGAGTAATTGAGCAAGTCCATGTAAGCGTGTGTGGTACCCACATAGGCAATCGGTCGTTGTGTCACAAAATCATGACTCAGGGTTTCTATTGGCCTACGATGGAAGGCGAGTTGGTGGTCATCTGAAATTAAGATGTTTGCCAAAGGACAATGGCTATTCACACCCTGCGCCCTGGCGTTCCCTTGTAATGTCGAGCCATGGACTTTCTACAAATGGGGGATTGATATTGTGGGTCTGTTACCCCTGGCTACATGCCAGTGGAAGTTAATTTTGGTGGCCACTGATTATTTCACCACGTGGGTGGAAGCCTAGGCCTACATGCAAATCAAGGCAACGCACCTCACATAATTTGTGCAAAGGAACATTATATGTTTATTCATAATACCCCACTCCATCGTTTGGGACAATGGGCCTCAATTCATTAGTAAGCCCTTCCAGAAGTTCTATACCAAGTATAGGATAAAGAATGTCTACTCTACACCTCAGTATCCCCAATCCAATGGTCAAGTCAAGGTCATGAAAAAAACATTGCTCGGGTACTTGAAGAAGCGATTGACAGTTGCAAAAGGCAAGTGGGTAGACGAGCTACTTATAGCTCTCTAGGCCTACTGCACAACTCCAAAATAGCCTACTGAGGAAACCCTGTACGCTCTCACATTTAGGGCCGAGGCATTGATCCCCATTGAATCCAGGCTTGAATCCCTTTACACTGGTGACACCTCCGACTTCTCTCGGGCTATGAACGAGCTCGAGGAGAAAAGAGAGCAAGAAATTGTCTAAATGGCCAAGTACCATCAAGGCCTCTACGTTAGAGGAGAAACTTCGTCAAATATAAAGGCTTTCTATAAGAGATTTTATTTCTTTGATGAACTTTCGATGAGAAAGTTGGGGGGAGCAAATTAGGGAAGGTCCCTTCATCATTGTTGGCAGCCGATTGCAAAGGGTGTACATAATACGATCTTAGGGGGGAAGAGAAGTTGGGCCTAAGCCCAGGCTTCGGACCTATTTGAAGAAGTAGGCTGTTCTGGAGGAGGTGTATGTGGGTTCTCATGAGTAAATAAATGATGCCATTATCTCTCCATTTTCATTGAGATGATTTATTGTGAGCCTTCTGCAGCCAGCCCTTGACAAGCCTTGGCTTTCGGCAGCATAAGTCCCTACAAGCGTTATTTCTCTATGAGATGACTATGGTAAAGCCTTTGGCGGCTAACCCTTAACGACCACAGACTCAGGGTGCTTATAAGGCCCTATAGGCATTCTTTTTTTTTTTTTATGAGATGATTGTTTTAAAGCCTTTAGAGTAACCCTCTCCGAAGCATTCTAGGCCTCAGGCCTCTGAGATCCCTACCAATTGTTTCTCCGCCCAGGATGATTATGGTAAAGCCTTTGGCGGCTAGCCCTCGATGACCCTAGGCCTCAAGCAGCATAAGGCCTTATAGGCATTGCTACCTTTTTGCTGGATGATTGTTTTAAAGCCTTCGGCTAGCCACATGTGATGACCACTAGGCCTCGGCGTATAAGTCCCTCACAGTGATTATTTCTCCATGAGATGACCTCCATCAGATGATTAAATTATGCCTTTGGCAGCTAGCTCTCGACGACCCTAAGCCTCGGGCAACTTAAGTCCCCGCATGCATCCTCTCCATTTTCATGAGATGATTGTTTTATGCCTTCGATGACTAGCCATCGACGATCATAGACCTTGGCGGCCAAGCGGCATGTTCTTGGGTAAGGTCGACCCACTTCAACTGAGCTTCCTCCAAATCCTTCTCGGTTAGGGCCAAGAGTCGGCCCTTCACCTTCTTTGTACATCTCTCGGGCCCCCTCCCACGTATGGGATAAACAGCTCAACTAGTGTTGCCGTGTGCCACAATACTTCGCCATATAAGCTTTAAATATGCTCATTTGCAGCAATTACTATATATAGAATTTCCATTTGTATAAGACAGGGCTGTGGAGGTGTCAGCGCCATGATGACTTTTGCTGTGCGCAACAACCAAAGAGTCTAGCATCATTCCAACCCTAATGGCATGAAAAGACGCTAGGGGGGGGCTAGTGGAATGGGATAAGCTACAGCGCACGTGGCATTCGTGTGGGTGACCCGAACATTCATGTAGGTGACTGAACCGATCCACGCAGCGGTTATGTAGTGGCCGGGCTCAGCCCGGGCGGGAAGAATCAAGCATATTTGTCAACCATCTCAAGCATCAAGGTGGATGGGATCGGATACTCGAGAAAACAGACCTCCTCGGGCATGGGAGATAAAACAAATGGAGCATGCATTGTTGTCCACCTCGACATGCATTATGACACAGTTAATATATAAATTAATGGGTAACGTAAAGACATTGAGGGCTACTCATAAACGCTCATCTCATAACCGTCCATCATGTAAACCCCCGATGGGTATATAATGTATGGGGATATACCCGGAAAGGAATTCGGTTCTTTTTTGGAGAAATAATAAACATTCTTTTGGAAGGAACCCTAACCCTTTCCACCGTTGACTTTATCTGGCGTTCAGTGTCATTATCTTTATTTTGCATTCAATGTCGTTATTGTTAGTTAGCACTCAGTTCCGTTATTTTTATTTAGCATTCAGTGTTGTTATCTTTAGTTAGCATTCAGTGCCATTATCTTTATTTGGAGTTCAGTGTCATTATCTTTAATTTGGAGTTCAGTGCCGTTATTTTATTTTTTATTTTTTTGGTTTTATTTTCAAATCCGTCCTTCCCAGTTTTGCACTCATAGCCATTCTCCTCATTTCTTCATTTGGAATCATGGAGAGACGTCCCTAGTTTGTGTCGTGTTTGTTCCCATGTCCTTACATGGTTCATTCGATAAGAGATTTTACCGTGACCATTATACCACTTTTGAAGACCATTTAGATGGAGTTTAGACTCGCATTATGACCTTAGTGACATTTTAGACTTTTTTTTTGTTGCTTGTTTTTTTAGTTCTTAGAGCCCTTTTGGTTGTTTTGGTTGAGCGAGTCAGTGCTCTTCGTAGACAATTTTTGGGATCACCTTTGTTCTTTGGTAGAGTCCACTTCATTTCGTTTGCTTTTCACACTTCCGTTTTACTGCATTGTTCATGCACTTACTTCACTTGTGAGCTCTACTGAAGAGGGACATATTCGTAGACTCCAAAATTTGCACTTATTATTATTATTATTATTAAATTGTACTTTTTGATTTTATTTTTGATTTATTTATTTTTTCTTATCTCCCTATTCCCCTACCCCCTATATTTCTCTTTCCACCATCCATGGAGCAGGACCCAACTGACAACCTAACCCCCTATCTCTCTCTTTCTTCTTTTTGGAGACCCAACAGGTCCTCCTCTCTTCCTCGCTCTTTTCCTCTTCTCCTCCCTCCTTCTTTTCCCTCTTATTCTTCTTCTTTCTCCATTTCTCTTCATTTTGGATTAAAAAAGAACCTTTTTTCTCAATTTTCAATAGAATACAAACGGAAATATAAGGTAAAGCTCAAAGAAAAACTCATTTACATTTCTTTCCTTTTTTCCTTTCTTTTTCTTTCTTCCCTTATTTTGTTCACCACCACCCCTCGCCACCATCGAGAAACTGTGAAATTTGGTCGCTAGAACATCCATTACCATTGTGAGCCCACCTTCTCCACTCTCACTTTCCATTTTCACGATTTTCTCTCTTTTTCTTTCCTAACTTTCCCATAATTCAAACACTTTTTTGCCATTTTTTCTTCACTAGACATCCATTGCTTCTCTCTTTTTAATCTCCTAAAAATTAACGGCTGTCATCTTAATTGTCATAAAGTTCACATGTGTATATACTTTGTGGGATTAGAATTGGCTTGACTAGGTTAGATTTGAGCATGATAGTATGAAATTTTGGTGTTAGTGAAATTTGTTTGATATAAGTTTGAATTTTGTATTCTTAGCTTTATTGTATTTGGGATATTTGGGTTCAATCATACTTTCGTGTTCTAACCATTAACTTGAAATATTTTGGATGTATTTTGATTTGTTAAATATTATATTAGAAATATTTAGATGCTTAATTTTAGCCTTTAATATATCAAATTGATCTTGAATCATGGAATTTTAAATTTTGTAATGCTTGAATTTACCTAAGTTATCACTTTGGAATTGTTAATTAATATAATTTTTATAATTTAGTATGATTAAATGTTATAATTTTATTTGAATTAGGTTTAAATTATTAAATATTTAAATTGGGCTTGTTAATTGCTAGAAAATTTTGTTTGTTAGTGAAATTTATAAATTGGGTTTAGTAATTTGGAGTTTTGGACTTATTTTAAATGAGAGTTATTAATTGGTATGGAATTTGTATCGATGAAATTTATCAAATTGGACATGTATATTAATCATTAATTTGGATTATGGATTTATGATAATGATAACTTATTTATTAAGTTGAGGCCATTAGCATGAATTAAATTAATCGGATAAGTTCATAAGTTGTTTTTAGGCTTATTATTATCAGACGAATATTTACTTTGGCAATTTACTTCCCTATTTTGATGCCCACTTTCTCTTTTTGGCTTATTTTGTTTAGCATGCGAAATTCCTACTACTTTTGTTGATCAGTATAGATTCTAGCGATGTGGAGGACAATTTAAAAAGATTCGAAATGCGTAAATTACAAGTATGACCTTTTGAGCACATTTTTCCTCTCTCGTTGATGTTTAATTTTATATATATTCTTGTAAATTCATTCATTTATATATATATATATATATATTTGTTGATTATATATGCAAAGTCAGAACCTCTGATTAAATTTATGTGTTAATAGAAGAATAATTCAATAATTTTAAAAATAATAAAGGAAGTTCATAATATGTTTGTTTAAAGAATAAACATTTTTCTTTAATAAAAAAGCTAGAAAGATGATTATTTTTATAAAGAATCTAAATTTTGTTTTTTAAGAAAAATTCAAATAATTGGTTTTTAATCAAAGTCCTTCATTAATTTATTTTAAACAGATTGTTCATTTTTATAAATAAAATAACTTTTAAAGCAACAAATAATAACAAAAACATTTTTAAAATAAAGTTGTAAGTTCAATTTCCTTTCTAAATTAGTTTAAATAAATCTTTTAGCAAGTTGATTTTTAATAAACATTTTTATAAAATAAATGCAAATAATTCTTTTGAAAATAAAATTAGATCTTATGACTTTTAAAAATAAATTGGATATCTCTTTTATAAGTGAACTTTTTTTATCCATAATTAATTAACTAAATGATCAGTTCCTAAACTTCTTAGTAGAGACCATTTTTATGCATGCTTAAAGGGGTGCTACGACTCATTACCATACGTTCCTGATAGGTAACCTGGCCTCCTGATTTGGACTTGGCTTTTTGTAGACATGTTTTTTCCTTAAAAAAAATGAGTCACACAAGGGTTTTATTTCTTATTTTGTTTTCCCTTTAAAAAAATAAGCAAAATAGGTGGTGACTCCAAATTTTTTTTTTCACAATAAAAAGCGAGTCTCCTGTCAGATGGGGACATACGTGAAAATGCGGAGTTAACAGTTGGGCTGATGAAAGCTAGCCCAAAATAAAAATGTGTCGAGATTAATGACCTATTTTGACCCACGACCAGGAATAAAGCTTGCGAGAAATTAGATTGGGCTAGCTCTTAATCAACTCTAGATTTGCCATGAGGAGGATGCATTGCACTATTGGAACTGTGATTTCATGTTGTGTTTTAATAGTTGCAATGTGTCTTCTCTCTTCTTCATTATTTGAATTTTGAATAGATATTTATTATTAGCAGTGTTTACAAAAGGAATAGATGACTCTTCAACGTAATTATTTTAAATCGTCACAATAGTTCTATTAAAATTAATATAAATTCAAATACTTTGCTATGTTGTTTAACATTTGAAATAAGTAAATCTAAGCAAGAAGTTGTCAAAATGACATCCCTTGTGTAGATTGCTCATTAGAAATGTTGAATGTGATGTGTATGTGTATATTCATGAGAGTATTAGTCAACCCAAGTGAAGGTGAATACTTAGCCGAATTATGGTAAATATGTGACAGTTATAAGAATGTACATGTGAATAATAAATCAATCCAAAGATGAATTTATTATTAGAAATGCATTATTGTCAATATATGATCATTACAACAAGCATACCATTAGCAGTTAATATTACTATCCAAATACATGATATTAATGTTTCACCAGATATCATGAAATGGGTTGATCCATTATTTAGATTTGTTGGAGATTGAATTTGTTTTTGTTTCTCTTATGTGCATTTGTTATAATATCTTTCAATTTGCATTTGGTATCAATCCTCAATGGCACTAATTTTAAGGACTAGAAGGAAAATGTTTTAATCATTCTTATTTGCATGGATCTAGACCTTGACTAGGAGTAAATAACCCCCTTTTCCTTACAAACTCAATTCATTTGAAGAATAAATTTCATGAGAAATGGGATCACGCGAATAAGGGAACTATGATCATAAAGCGCATTTCGGAAACTTTTTAGAGGTGTGACATTTGAAGGAAGTTATCAGTGTCGAAGAGATTCATACCTAAGTGAAGAGTGTTGTGACAAAAGCAATAAGATGAAAATAGGCGTGCTTTGTAAGATATATTATGAAGTATAATGACAAAGGAAACATAAGGGAATCGTCATTGAATGATCTCATATTATCCTAGCTTCCAGAGACCCTAAAGATAGAGAATTATTGGAAGATTGTTAAGACCAAAACCATATATGTGATGCGATCGATTATGCCAAGCTTAGTGCGCCACCCAAGAACTATTCATTCCCCACCATGGCACCAAAACTTGTTAGCCAAATTTCGAGACCCTGGCCACTAGAGGAATGGCTATCAGTCCCAGCCTTGACACCAAAACTTGTTGTGACCAAACGCTTGTATAGATGAAAAGATTGGTTGCTCCTTTTTGTAAATGGATTCATTAAAATTTGAGGTTGGTCTTAATCCTTTGCCAAGTGCACATGTAGCGCCCTAAAACCGGTCCATTGACAACCGTCAACCCGCGGAATATTCGTGGGTGTCGGGTAACCCACGACACAGCTCCACCTGTCGAGGCGAGAATTCTCGCTGTCACGGGGAGCTCTACCCGAGGTACAAAACATGTCCCGATAATCAGCATTGACCACATAGGGTCCGCATGCGAGTAAAATAATGGCCGCCCATTTTGCATCAATACTCATAAAATATATCCCAACCAAATATATTACATGGTTCAAGATTTTTTACATTACTCTTAATTCAACATATATTAAAATTTACAATTCTAATACATGTTATACAAAATCAAAATGACAAAGCCACAACTCGGTTTTCTTCTAAACGCGGCCTCTAGTGAGCGCCGTCCTCGTGCACACTTCCTGTACCTGAAATGGTGATCCCTCGACAGAGTGAGCCAAGCGATAGAGATAATTTCCTACATGGTTCCTCCGCTAAATGCATGCCATGGAAAAACAAACACATTCAAGCAATTACATGAACCTACTTGAATGTTTACATGGCAAGATCCGTGTCGAGTCCTCCCGCTGACTCCCTCGCATATACCTCGCGAATGCGGTAAAATCAGTTTTTTCAAAACAAAAGATTTTTGTTCTCAAAAACTCACTACCAAATTTCGGTAAAAAATAGTGGACTACCCTCCGAGGCGAATTGCTAGATAACTCTCCGAAACAGTCATGGTCCTCATCAGTGATGCGATTGGACGTCCCTCAAGGCAATTCTTGAAAAATCTTCCTTAGAATTCCTTCCAGCGTTTCGTTTTCTTTCAATTTCATGTCATTACTTTTCGCTCCTAATATTCCAGGGTGCGGTGCGTATGGAATGCGCGATCTCCGAATTACTTGCATTCATGCTAATATATTCACATGCATATATATTAACATAATTATAAATCACATAAAACATATTTATGCAAATCACAATCCATTACCCAAATTACTCCATGACAAGTGTAAACCACGAGCAATTCATTTGAATCACTCTCTGACCAAACACATTTTCACCAAAAATTTTGCATTCACTATTCACGTGAGCATTGAAACCCTCGAGTGTTTATTCACAACCACACAAATATGAATTTTCTTTTCGGTTCAGCTTTTGAGACTGTTCTGGTAAAACAAGCCTCGAACATTCCCCCAACTATTTACATGGCTCTTAGCCAAAGGTGCGCAAGTAGGAAAAGATCCCTACCTCTTTAAGTTGTCGGAACTCCACCAAATCGGTGTCCACGCGTAGCCTCGCCGTATAGAACAGCTTTGCTTCTTGCTCGGAGTCGAACCGGCGGTCAGATGGCAGGAATCCTAAAGATGGGAGCTCTATATAAACTGCATCAGGCCAGCTGCATGAAGCAGTCCTCTCACGCGTTTTGGCGGTTTCCTTTCATTTGGAAGATCACTATTCCAAGTTTGTCTTATTATCATTAACATTTCAGATAATTCCCATCATGTCCTTCTTCAGATTTTGACACTTAGCGCGATCTAATTCGTCCATTTCATCATATCCTCTAATCTTGCAATATATTGTCACAAGGTACATATAGTAGGTGACTTTTTGTCATCACATGTCTCTCAAACCCCGTTTCACATTTTAGACACTTTCGGTCTTATCTAAAAACGTGAAATTCCGGTGTCTCGGAGTGACGAAGTCGATGTGGTAGCTAGATTTCATGAGATTATTCCAACGGTGAAGTCCGTTTCGTCATCCGAGATCTAGAAAAATTTCGGGTTTTGACCGAAATTACGATTTTGCCATTTTTCAGAAAATTGGAATTTTCTCGGGTCTTATAGCACAGGTTGTACAAGTAATAAAAGTGGATATTTAAAGTCCATATATCGATTTCCCACGGTGCGATGATAATTAAGACTAACTACCCGTCTATAAGATCGTATATTTGAGCTCCAACATTATGATGATGAGATGACTAAAGAATTTTAATCTATATTGATTTCTTTAATATACATGAAAATAAATTTTAATAAAATGGGTTTTGAAATTCTTTAGTGAGACAAAACTAATCCTAGATCAATGAGTAATAATCAATTTAGCATCATATCAGTTCAAACTCGGTCATAAATTGGAAAACTGAGTTTGTCAAATATGCATGATAGTATAGTTTGGATTTCTCCCTTAACCATACTTTTCACTAATTAGAGGTTCATGATCATTTCTGAAACATGAGTCTAATCAGCTACTTATAAAATATAACCCTCTTTATAAGATCTGTGTATTTTTCCTTTTCAATACTTCATACCCAAATTTTAGGACTGAAGAATTTTTGCCCCCATAGACAGGATATTGCAAGCTTCTCCAATTCGATTGCCACCTCATCCTTCATTTCTGATGAAAATTTCCATCACCTTGATTAGATCTTTGCTAACACAGGATCATAATCAAGTCATCAGAAATAGGAGAGACCTCTGAGAGATTAAACTAATACTTCATTCAACTATCCTCAAACTACGAGTAAGTTGGTGATCTATTTGAGTAACCCACCAAAGTTCATTAGTTCCATAGTAGTCCTAGCATACCCTAGCGAGCTTGCTCTATGCTCTTGGGGATTCTCCATTTCTATGTCACTCGGGAGGGTCTCCTTGAAACGAGGCAAGGTCTGATACCTTGCTTGGGCACACGATACTAGTACTGGGAACAAAAAAATTCAAAAAAAAAAACCAATAAAATAAATTCAAGAATTCTAATTACGTCATTCTTCCACATTATGTAGAAAAATGACTATCGTCATTGTCCCATTTCCAAAGAGCTCAACTTTTCAAAACTGGTTCACTCATATCAGTGACTAACTGATCAGGTAAATTCACTGAAATTGTAAACAAACTAAAATAAATGACCTCGAGAAAAATTTCCATCCTCCATTTCATCAGAACTGATGAATATGGAAATAAGATTTTATCAATAAAATTCTAGCTTCCGAAACTATACTTGATTCATTACTCAAATCCAAAATCTAAAAAACTAACTAAAATCTACATTGAAAATCTACTGAAACTAAATCTACTAAAATGGAAAACAAAAAAATAAAAATAAAAAGAAAAAAAAAATAAAGAAGAATAAAAATATACAAGAGTCTTCAACACCGGTTATCGAAGTGTGGAAGCTCGCCTGAGTGCCCTAAAATCACGTATTTATAGATTTTCCAATGTTGGGACGCACTTCATTAATTGCGTTGTGGATCCCCAAAATTCTGGCCCAAAATGGTCGCTCCATCGCGACATAGAAAGTTATGTCGCGACAGAGTTTTCAGTCTTTGTCGCTGGCCTTTGTTGTAGCATTTAGTCTTCAATCGTGACTTGTTCTCTAAGCTCTTTCTTGGATTCTGTCACGATAGAATTTTGGTGTAGCAATCTTGTTCTTGTCGCAACAGGAATGCCTTGTGTGTGACACAAACACAGTACAACGGCTCCTCATGTCCTCACTAGCTACGATCTGTGCGACATAATTTTCCTTGTCGCAACAAACATTTTCCTCTTCAGCCTGACAACTCTATCGCGATAGAGTTTTCTTTGTCGCGATAGGATTTCTTTGAGTCCTTAGCAATTTCTGTTGCAACAAGAAACACCTTGGTTGCGACAGACTTTTCTTCTCTGATTCTTGTCTCTTGCTGAGCTGTATGTTGCAACATGCTTGACTTAGCTAATCTTAATTCTTCTTCAATTTCTGTCGCGACCTAACTTTATTCTGTTGTTACAAAATTCTATCATTCCATAGGTTTTATTGTCGCGATAGAAAATTTCTTTGTCGCGACAGAGATTCTGCCTTCAATTTTTTACTATGTCGCAACATGAATTTCTTTGTCGTCATTCCTCTTATGTTGCTCTTCCACTCCTTGTCGTGATAGAGAATTCACCTCCTTCATATTTTTTTTGTCACGACAGAAATAATCTTTGTAAGGATAGAATTTTGTTTCTTTTTGTTGTGAATTCTGAATGTTATGTCACGACAGGATTTTCTTTGTTGCGATAGAAATTCCTCCTTGAGTTGGCTTGATCTGAAAACTTTGTCGCAGCATATAAAAGCGCTGTCTCATTTGACTTGTGTTATATTCTTGCCATTTTACGTCACTGACGGAGATGTCTTATGTCCTGTGAGTTTATCACATTAGTCTTCGGCCTTTTATGTTGCGATAGAGGAAATGTTGTCGCGACCTGGCTCCTTGCTATTTCCGCGCCCAGTCATTGTCGCTGGCGAGTTAAGGATTATCGTGGCCAGTCTTCTTTTCATTCTTCTTTAGCAATGTTCTTGACATAGAACTCTTTGTCGCGACAAGATTCTATTGCAGCGAAGTTTGCTTTGGGCTTTGTTGCGACATATAGTTCTTGAGTGCGACATAGTTCTTTGGCTGCTTGAAATTGTGTCGCGACATATAAAACTATGTCGCGGCGAAGTGCGCTACATTTCCATTTTTGCTTCTTTCATGCTTGTTTTCTCTAATTTTTCAATTAACACCTTCAAAACACAAAGTTGGTGAATATTCCATAATTTGGCATAAAAACACATCTGAAGCTGTTAAAAACACGCCAGAAAATGGATTAAAAATAGATGAGCTTAAGACTCATCAAATTCCCCCAAACTTAGAGTTTTTCTTATCCCCAAGCAAAGCAAAGAAATTTTTGTTTGTCCTCAAACAATTTAGCTTTGATTTTTAAGGACATTTTTCTGTTTAAAGCTTGAATTGGGTAGGAAACATAAGTCAGTTGTAAAATTACTTCTAAACATGTTTCCAATCTAGAATCAAGAAGATTTTTTATTAAATTCACTGAACCAACAAATACTTCATATGGTGTAAACAATTTAATCATTAAACCCTGATTTGTGTCAAGGTAGTATTTGGTCTTTCCTCTTTTCCTTGGCGGTCAGGTTATCTTCTAGGATATTACTCGGTTAGCGTACTATAACCATTTTAAAGTCCCATATGTTTGTTTATCATATTAATCTCCACTAATGTAGGCATAACACCACCTTCAGGATCAAATAGGTCTTTTAGGTTTGTAATGTGTGGCTTGGGTAATTAGGTAGATAATTAAACACTTTAGACTCAATTTTACCCAGACTTATTAATGACTTACTAATTCGTGCGCAGATGGAGTTCGGGATCAACAATATTTATATCCTAAATCCCTGCATTAAGTAGCAAAGCTACTGCTTGATATAGTGGTCTAAGGTCAAGACACTCGGGGATGGGTTTTCTTTGTACAAATGACTAACGATTGAAGGCCAAAAAATTGGTGAATTCAATTTGGATTTAGGGTTTTGTAAAAACGGTGAGGTTTGATGATGAAAGCGAAAATAAAGCGAAGTGAAATAAGAAAAATAATAAGAGGGTCTCCTTAAAGTATCGGGATCTTGAGCTTAGGATTCTAGAACCCAGGCGAGGGGTCTTCGAGGTTCATTTCCTCGCGTTGGGAGGATGACATATAGTCATTTCGAACCCGGATCTTCATTTAGCTATAAAACCCCTAACCCAAAATGTTATCCTTTGAAAAATGATATCTCTTGTATCGAGTGGTCACAAACCAGTGAAGAATAGAATCTCTGGACTCCCCTTTCCAATGGGTCATAGAGGGTAACTAATGAATATGGAGTGGATCTAACAATAAGCATCCACTTGAACCTAAACTTACCAAATAATAGCCATTCAAGGAGATTGAGGGATAAAAACCTCGATTAGAAAGGGAACACGGTAGCGGCGGTGGATACCTGCGTGAAACGGGGACCCTCGGTGGCCTGAATCCTACGCACCGAGAAGCCTTCCACTTCAAGGAGGGAGGTTTAGCAACATGCTCCGAGTTGTCATCCTCGGAGGGTGTTTAGCTGCCCAGAAAAATAGAAAGAAAATGAGGAAAGTAGACCGAGAAAATAAGCAGCGGGAGTGAAAATTTGCTCCCAAATTATTGCGAAGTGATTGATTGTTACAAACCTTGACTCACAACATATACGGCTTTCAGGCAAGGAAATTACAAAAAAACAAAACAAAAGCTATTACAAGGGTAGAAATGAAATTAACCAAAACGGGGTCGTTTATACACACAAAACAACCATGAAGAATTTCGCTGAACAAATTTTCGCTACATAGCGAAAATTCAGTATGTAATTTTGCTTCGTACTTATTCATCAACGTTCCATTGCTCCTGCTGCTACTATTCCATTTCTTCTTGCTTTGATATTCTTCATTCGGCTTGCACAGTGATAGAAAACCATATGAAATTGATGAAATCAACCCGACTTTTGTTATGATTGGATTGACACTAGCGATTTGGCTTTGGTCTGCAAAACTACAAAAAGCTTGACCCCGGAATGCGATCGAAGTATAATAGGGACCAGAACATGTCAATTGGGTTAATTATAACAATTAGTACACAAAAGCGCTCAAAACCTATTAAAAGAAATAGGGTTCAAAATAGCACTTTTGGGCATTAATCACACCCCCAACCGACACATTACTTTAGTCCTTATGATGCGAGGAAAGAAAATAAAAAAAACATATAAAACTATAACAAAATTATAGTTCAAAAGATTCTGAGTTCAAAAGGTTGTGAAGAAGTAATGCCTAACCCTAAGTAGAATCATCAAAGCCTTGTCAATAAGCATCTTGAGAATGAATGCGAAGTACAAAATTGAGTATCACAAAGAGGCCTCCCTCACGGTGAATCAACGAGCTTCCTGAAAACCTAAGTGTTTGTTTGATCGGTTCTCAACAATAAAGCTACTTCATGCACTCTCCCATTTAGCTACTACCCACATTCTTATGCTAGCAACCCTAAATAGATCAGGACCGCTCTTATTCCATGACTTTTTTGTGTTGTAGGGGTGCAATCTTTGAATCGACCTCACGAAGTCCATGTAACGAGGGATCTGGAAGTGACTCCCAACAGTGGGCTTAGGGCACCAAGTCATAGGATCTTTGATCACAAACTCTTCGAGTTTACGGACTTGAATGATTTTGAGACTCCAAGCACTCTGACTTGCTAAACTCCTACCCATCCACCCAGTGTACTTGAAGCACTAAGTCGGTGGCTCCAGCTGATTGGCAGGGCATCGGGCTTTGAGGCTTTCTCCATACCCTCGGGCCGTGCTCGGGTTTTGAGGCAAATTGTTACAAATTTTCTTCTTTTCTTTTCTTTTTCTTTTTTTCTTTCTTTCTCACTTCCTTTTATTTTGGAGACACATTGGCCTTCTTTTCATAGGGGTCCTTAACACATTAAAGGTGGTCCTTGAAACTAGGGTAGGTTATTTTTAAAAGCTTAGGAGGCTGACGATTTTGGGTTATTAGAAGAAACATGATGTGCATAGTGTGGTTAGATAAGGTGGAAAAAAATTCGAGCGACAGAAGTTCAGCAGTCATCACTATTGGGCATGGAACCAATTTAACATCAATAGAATTGGACAAAGTTTCAATTTTCAAACCTGATTAGGCAAAACACAAAAAAAAAATGAGTCTTGATTTTGAAAAAATAAGTTGTATAGTATGTGACTACCCAAAAGAAAACCCGACAAAACACTTGAACATCACAAAATGGGCTTGCTCAAAATAATAACAAAACATAAGTCAGCCACTTCATATCCCCTCCCCACCCCACCAAATATCATTCTGCAATGGGGCTCGGATTGAAAGTTATAGGAGAGTGATTTACCTCTTAGTAGATCTGATGATTGTGGATGGAGACTTATAGCTTTTCATGACACCTTATTCACTACATTTTGAGCTTCCAAATGAACAAGTTGAAGAAGAAAGAGAGAAAAAAAGTGACCGGTTGGGCATTTATTTCACCTTTATAAAATTTCAAAAGTGTTCTTTCTAGCTATTTTTGGATTCATATATCTAAACTCCAGCATGGTAACAACTTCCTAAAACGGAGTTTGGATGAAAAAGTTATGGCGAATAAATCGGAAGGCAAGCATTGAGGAGTAGCGAAATTTTAAGCTGGTATAGCGAAATTTAAGCTATAATTATAGCGATTTTTTGAAAATAAAATAAAATAATTAATAAAAAATAATAACTAATAATATAAAAAATAAAAACTTTTTTTTTGAGAAATTTTTTTTTATTTTTTTATAAAGAAAAGAAAAATAATTTTTTTTAGTGTAATAAATAAATCATAAAATTAATTAAAAAAAAAATTTATATTTTTGTGTGAGAGACAAATTTTTTTAAATTAAAAATAACAGTAAAAAATATACTTTTTTAAAAAAAACTCATATTTGTTCATAACATCTTATCTTTGTGAGGATACAACCAATGCCGCATTTATTAATTAGTGAAATTTACATTTATCTAGTAAATTTCGCTATATTGTAATTCTATTTCTCAGTTATCTGATCTTGTTATAATAAGATTTTCTATTTCAAAATTAATACAAGAAAATTAAGAAAATTGAAAAGAAGTGAAAAATATTCAAACAAAATTAACTTAAAATTAGGGAAAATCTAGAAGAAAAATTATAGAATCAAATAAATAAAATAAAAATGAAATAAAAAAGAAAAATTCAAAACTAAAGAGTGGGGAGGCTGTGCTCCCCAAACCCACTCCTTAGGCCTTTGGAAGGCTGTTTGGACCGCGAACTTAAAAATGCACAGGAGTTAAGTTGCTCAGTCAGAACCTTTTAGAACTCATCCTTGTGCCATGCGATGTGGCCATTATTCATTTTTTGTCATAATTGTAAAGAATTAAATACAGTGGCCATAATCTTGAAGTTTTACATGGCATGAACATTGATGGGTGGCCTTGGCTTTGGGTGTGAGTTAATTAGTGCTTCGGTGTAGCCGAATATATGATCCAGGGTGGAGAGAACTCTTGTGAGTGGATTTGATCTGTAGGAAATGGTTTTTAAAATAAGCTCTTAGGGCTCTTCCACTATTTCTTTTCCACTGCCCTCCTCGGTTATAAAGGGAAGGATTTCTTCTTGGTTCTCCCTTGGAAAAACAACATCACACGTATTTGAGGATTCAGACAATCAACCAGACAATTCAATAAAATCCTCTATAAGCCCTTGGTGTGGTTATTTGTTGACCTTGCTCTCTGCCCGTGATGTCACTTTGGCCTCTTCCTCTAGTGGAAATTATATTCATGATTGATTGGTTTTCAATGGGGTCTTGCGGGTTGTCCCATTTATTATAAAATCATTTTATATTATCTAATTTCTTATTTGTTGTCTTGATATTGGCAATTCTCTTATTCGATCAGACATTAATCTATACAACACATACAGTCATCACTATCAAGTTAAAAGTTCAAATGTTTGTTCAATGGAAGTTATTTGTGGTGGTAGTGTTGAAGCATAACATGGAGGTTAGGGAGTACTCTGGTCTTGGTTCCCATGGGAATTTGCGTGAGTCCCCCGACTATGGTTGTAAATTGCACTACCATATGGTGAACTAATCCACATTGGTTTCTATAGTCCTCATGGACTATATGCATTGGATTCCTCTAGGGTTCTTTGACTTTGCCATGGTGGTTTACGTAATCCCTCTAGCGGACATGTTGCACCCGGGGTTACCCCACATACATCGACAGTCTTGTCCCTCTTCCATTGGGTTCAAATTCAACTTGATTTAAATCTCTTCCTTCCCAGGTGACCCATGAACCAAACAGACTTCAAACAGGAAAAAACAACTTTTAAAAGGGGTAAAGTTAGATAAAAACAAAATAAATGAAACAAAATTAAACACAGAAAACACTAAAAAGAATACTCCCATAGAAAAATTCACCCAAAACTTGATGAGGATCACAAATTGTTCATGAGTCATCATTCGCGCCCAGGGCACCATCCGACAACGATGCCATTTGATTAGTACTATGATAGGGTTCGGATCAACAATATTTATCTAATCCTCTGTCGTAACAAACTACTTTGCTGATATATCAGTGATTAAATTCGAACTAAAGTGGATTTTCTTTGCTAAATGACTAACGGTAGAAAGCCAAAATTGATGAAATTCAGGCTTTGGATTTAGTTTTATCATGATGGTTGATGATGAAAACTGAAAATATTGGCGTGAAGCGAAAAATAATAAGAGGTCTCCTTAAAGTATCGAGGATGCGGAAAAGCTTGGGATTCTAGAACCTTGAGGGTCCTGGGTTCATTTCCTCGCGTTGGGGTGGCATATAGTCCCGGTACAGGCAGGATCTTCACATTTAGCTATAAAAACTAACCCAGAAATATTTATCCTTTTGAAAAATGATATCTCTTGGCCATCGGTGGTCCGCAAGCGTGAAACCAAGTGTCTGGGCTCCCTTTCAATGGGTCGTAGGGTAACTAATGAATATCGGTGGGTCTAACAACTAAGCATCCTTTGAGCCCTCTGCTGCAAATAATAGCGATATCAGGAAGTTCAGAGATAAAGCCTGATTAGAAAGGAACACCGGTGACGCGGTGGATACTGCGTGAAGCAGGGGACTCAGTGGCTAGATCCTGCGAGGCCTTCCCACTTCCCAGGAGGGAAGGGTTTTGGCCAACCATCCTCCGAGTTGTCATCCTCGGAGGTGTTTGGCTGCCGTAAATAAAAAATGAGGAAAGTGGAAGCGAAAGTAACCTTTGGGAAGGCAGCCTCTAAAATTATCAGAAGTGATTGATTGTTTCAGGCACCTTGACTCTAGCTTATATGCGGCTCAGTAAGGGAAATTACAAAAAAAACCAAAACAAAAGCTATTCTGAGGGTAGAAATACAAATTAACAAGCGAGATCGTTTATAAAGCAACCAAGCGAATTTGCTACAAACAAAATTTTATTTCTATATAATTAAGCTATAATGCAAAAATTTAAGCTATGATATGAAAATTCATATATTGAAAATTAAGCTATATAAGCGAATTCAGCGATCATAATTTAATAACCTTGTTAATCTTCATTGCTCCTGCTTTGCTTTCTATTTCATTTCTTCTTTGCTTTGATATTCTTCATTCCCGGCTTCTTTGAAATTGATAGAAAACCATATGAAATTGATGAAATCAACCGACTTTGTTGTTATGATTGGATTGACCACGGTTTGACTGCATTCTGAAACTATAAAAAACTTGACCAGGAATCTGCGATCAAAAGTATAATAGGGACGGGCATATCAAATTGGGTTAATTATAACAATTGGTACAAAGCGCTCAAAACCTATTAAAAATAGGGTTCAAAATAGCACTTTGAGCGCTGTCGCTTACACTCTTGTCTTCATCATGCATCCTTGATTTCTCTTGATTGTAAGTTCTAACCTCCTATTAGGTTTTGTGCATGCTACATATTCTTCATTGTGATATCTTTTTCTCTTTTCATTGTCCACACACAAAAGATAACTTCTCTTCCTTATTTTAGAAGCTTTTTCACTTATCATCCCCTCACCAAGGTTTATGGAATAGTGCAATTTTTGTTTTTTTAAGCTTTCTACCACCCTTAACGAACTTTGGGCTAGTAACTCCCATACCAGATGGCATTAGGGTACTAGTTGTTGAACACCCCCAAGAACTTAATTGTTCAAGGGAGGAAGGCTACAAGACCAAACTCATTCCTCCTTGATGTTTTTCATTTCACAGCTTCTTTCATAATTCTCTTCATCTCTTCTTATCTATATGCATTGTCTTTCTCAACCCTGTTTATCCTTCTCTACAACTTAAAATAATATTCCCCCAAACTTGTCCCTTTCTATTATTGATGTATTTTGTCTTGTAATCTGGGCAAATAAGGGTTCTTTACTGTAGGATTATGTTTAAGGAAGGAATTAGGCTTCTCATTTACTGGTTGATGATGAGAGTGGCTATAGGCTCATATAAGGAACTGGTGTATATGCTTATGCATATCATAGGGGTAAGCTTGAAAGGCTCAAATTTCCAAGGATGGCCTAAATCATTTCCTGTTAGTGGTATTGCCTAAGTTTCGTATTGACTAATAATCCAACAGGATTACAGGATATTGGAGAAGTGCTGTGATGGATCTGAGAAGATGTTTCGATCTTGGCACAATTTGTTTTGAGTTATTTTTACCATGTGCAAAGTTTATCGGGTTTTTATAATAAGCTGTTTACACAAACAGAATTATAGGTCTTATATGTTCCATCAATTTATTAAAGCCTTCCTTATTCTTGAAATTCAACACATTTCTTTATAACCTTACAACTTTCCAATTCCAGTCATTTCATCCTACCCCAATGCATCTATCAGGTTGTTTGTTTGGTTTCCAGATTTGTTGTTGTGTTGTTTAACAAGTCAAGAAGTTCATTCTAATCAAACATTCAGCTCAAAACAATCCAACACAACCACAGTTTCATTCTTTCACCAATTCCATTCAACCAAACATGTTGCAGCAATTTAACAATTAGATCCAGGTAAATTGGTTTCTCATTTATTCAACTAGTTATTTACCATAAGTAAAAAATTTCTAACTATTAAACATGAAGGAAAGAAAATTTAGACAAAACAAACAAACAAAGAAATGAACAAAAGATAAAATAAAAGTGAACACCAAGCTTGCAAAGAATTTTCTATTTTATTCAATATGTCAGGGATTTGATATTTGGTACAAAAAGGGAGAAGAGATGGAAGAAATGGTAATGTTCATTTTTTACTCCTTAAAGCCTTTTCCTTGGCAGCTTCAATTCTTAAATATTCTTCAACCTCCTCTACTGGGGTTAATTCTTTCTTTTCTGTTGCACCAGGGGCTTTATTTTTAGTTGGTTCTTTACAAGGTTCAGGAGGTCTTTCTTCAACTGGATCTGGGTTAGAGAATGGTATTGGTGGGTTTGTTAAACCTTGAGAGACTATTGTGTAAGAAGACACGATGCGAAATTACGATTTGTAGCGTGCTTTATTCTTGCGAAGGCTGTCTTCATAGCCCGATCAAATCTTGCTGCATTGCTTTACATCAATTCTCATTTGCCTTTTAGCTAATGATTCCAGGAGTGTCTTGTTATTGACTTGCTCATAGGTCATTAGGCGAACTTTGTTTGCAATGTGCAAGACTATTTAACCAATTATTGTCCCTTAATTCCAGGCTTACCTTTGAGTACAGTTGTCTTTATCCTCCGAACATCTTTGCTCATTACACTTCATGTTTTTCTGTTTCGATCCGAGCCACTTCTATATCCCTTATTACTGTTCTCCATTTTGTATTCCTTTTTTCCAATTTAGCTCCGCACTCTTCATCTCTTTGTTTAAATGCATCCTCCAGATTATGACCCTTTCTTTTGAGCTCTGCCTCAAAATATTCATCCCTGGGCTGAAGTTGGGTTTTTAACTGATCATCCATTTCTTTCATCTCTTGTTTCATGGATTTTAGCATCTCCATCAGTTCTGCATTGTTACACTAGTGCCTTGAACTTTCAGCTTGCTCCTGATGGATTTCTCTCAGGTCTGGGGATGCATTCCAAATGGGGCTTTGGCTTTCCTGAAACTCTTGCTGCCTTTAGGGTGGACTACCCCATTGTGCTGGCTCATTGCACATTTCATACCCCCTTTCTTCTTCCACCTCTATTTCTTTCCCCTTTTCTCTGTTTTTAGGATCTTTAGTCTCTCTTGTCAAGGTCAAAGGGGATGCCCTGGGGTATGTTTCTTCTTTTCCCCATTCTTCCTCTACTCTCCTAAGAAGGCAAAGGTTGGTTATTGTAGCTGGGTGTAGAATCAATCCCCTGCATTTGCTTTTGGAGTAGCTCAAGATAGAATTTTCAATTATCTTCCCCGCATTTATTTTGTACCCTTTTAGCAATGCATAGAGGAGGATAACTTCATTCCTTCTCACCGTGCTTAGGTGCTTTGATGGCAAAAAGACCGAGCTGATAAAATAGAACCATACCTTAGCCTCTTCAGTTAAATCACCTATGGCAATGGATTTATAAAGGGTTTTCTTTGTCCCCTTCCATTTTCCTTTTCCAGTTGTCAGTAGGTTAACTATCTTTTGGTACTCTAGCTCCTTTAGTAGTTTCTTGAACTTTGAGCCATCTTTCTGCACCTTCAGATTGAATAATCTATTTATCTTTTCTTTGTTGAAATCTATCCATTGTCCTCTGACATATACTTTCTTTCCTTCCTTTTCCACCATATTAGCAAAACTCTTTCACCAATGCAGTGCAGCCTGGTTCCTTGTGCCTACCTAGTGATTGCCATCCTCTCTTCTCAAGCATTTCGGAGAAAGGGGAGATCAGCTTTTTCAATCCTCTTTCAACTATGAAACCTCTGTTTTTCATACTCTTCTCCATTAAAGTTGCTGCTTTGTTTGAGATGAATTTTCTTACTTTTTTCTTTCTCTACTCTGCTTCAGCTTCTTCAGCTCCCCTTTTCCTTTTTCTTGATTCTTCCTCTATCGGCTAAGGCTCTCCTCTATCCTCAGCTCTTGCTTCAGCTTGCATTTCCCCTTATTAAGTGTCTTGAACAGTCTCTTTCTCTACTTCTGTGTATGCTTCCATCATCTCGTTCAGGTTCAGAATGAGGTATGACGGCTCAGACATGGTCTGGTTAGGGTTTTAGAACTCTAGGGTTTAAGAAGGTAAGATGAGAGAGATTTGATTAAGGAAGCTAAGAGGGTTGATGGTTTATGAGAAAGGTGGCCTTTCAGTTTTCAAAATTTTCTATTTATAAGTCAACTGTTTTGTTGTGTCTTCATTAAATGTTGCGACAACAACCAACCTAGGGTTTGTTCCCTTTTTAAATATTGTGTCGCGACAGTACGTCGATTAAACTGGTCGGTTAAATGTGCATAACCTTGGCCAATGTCGCGACATTCTTTATGAAGCTCCTTTTCAATTTGAGTCCAAAGTTGATTATGTTGCAACACGGAGAAAGTATGTCGCGACATTGAACTAGAAATTTCCACAATTTCATTATTCCTAGTTTCCATTCAAGTCGCTTTCAAAGCCGGGTGTATTCACTCATACTCATCTGAACATACTTGTGGAAACTCATTTAATCATCAAAGAACCTCAATTCAATTATGAACAACAACATTTCATTTCTTTATTCAATATAATTTTCCAAAATGATATTCATAATTTTTTTTTTTTTAAATGAAACCAACAAAGCTAGTATTCATTTTCAGCTTTAAAATAAAATCACATTCTCTCAAACTTCAATTATGCATTATCATTAAAAACAAATTTAGGGAAATAGAAATACTCCCCCTTATAGCTCTTTTTTGCATATTTCAGTTAGAGACAGTGTGCTTTCTAATAAAATTCAACTTTAATATAGCTTCATTGTCTTGAAAACCACTAAAAAAATTAAAATTTCTAACAAAATTAACATTGGAAAATCAAACACACAAAATTTAACAACATTAATCTAATAAATTCCACTTTGGTTGCCTCCCCCAAGAAATTTGCTCGATTTCTTGTCTTTAGCTAGAACATTCTTTGATAAATTCTTAATTTTTAGCATCTACTTGTATGCTCCTCTAGTCTGAGCTTTTCTTCCTCAATTTCTTTCCAATGTTTGTTTCATCCTACATCTTCTTATTTCCTTGCAATTCATTGTTACCTCTCAATGAAGTAGGTGTGAAATCTTTTGGATTTATCTCTGTACTACTGGGAAATACATTCCTTGATTGGTTTTGCAAGGAAAGGGTCAGCTGCCCTACTTGAGTTTCCAAGTTCCTCAGTAGTAACTTTATAATAACTAAAAAAAATTGTCCAAATTAGTAACTCTCTTTTTGGTTAGAATATTGATCTTTAAATTCATCGTCATACAGACAAGCAGGCGCGAAAACTTGTTAAGACCAAACTATATATGTGAAGTGATCAGTGTATGCCAAGCTTCTGGTATTGCCACCCAAGAACTATTCATTCTCCACCAACAGCACCAAAAACTTGTTAACCAAATTTCAGACACAGCCACTAGAGGAATATTATCTAATCCCCAGCAACAGCACAAAAAACTTGTTAAAGACCAAACACTTGTATAGATGAAAAGATTGATTTGCTCTTTTTGTAAAATAGATTCATTAAAATTTGAGTTGGTCTTGATCACTGCAAGTGCACAAGTCGTACAAGTAATAAAAATGGATAATTAAAGTCCATATATTATTTCCACAAGGACTGATGATAAATAAAAAGACTAACTATCCCATCTACTCAAGATCATAACTATTTGAACTCCATTGTTATGATGATGGGATGACTAAAAAGAATTTTAATCCTAGATTGATTTCTTTAATATACATGAAAATAAATTTTAATAAAAATGGGTTTGAGAATTCACTGAGTGAGACAAAACTAGATCTAGATCAATATGTAATAATCAATTTACGCATCATGATTCGAGCTCGGCCGTAAATTGGAAGCGAGTTTGTCAAATATTCATGATAGTATAGTTTGGATTTCTCCCTTAACCATATTTTTCACTGATTAGAGGTTCATGTTCATTTATGAAACATAAGTTTAATCAGCTACTTGTAAAATATAATCCTCTCTATAAGATTTGGGTATTTTTCCTTTCAGTACTTCATACCCAAATTTTAGGACTGAAGAATTTTTGCCTCCATAGATAGGATATTGCAAGTCTTCTCCGATTCGATTGCCACCTCATCCTTCATTTCTGATGAAAATTTCCATCACCTTGATTAAATCTTTGCTAACATGGGATCATAATCAAGTCATTAGAAATAGGAGAGACCTTTGAGAGATTAAACTGATACTTCATTCAACTATCCTCAAACTTTGAGTAAGTTGGTGATCTATCTGAGTAACCACCAAAGTTCATTAGTTCCATAGTATTAGTAAAATATTTTGGGATGGGTCGTCCTCTAATCGTGGAAAAATCGGGAAAATCGTAGATTTTCATCAATTTTCGAAATGGCCACCGTGATTGGGGATTTACCGCAGCGTCACGGGAGCGGCGTCCGGGCCGCCATTTTCGTAGATTTATCGGCGATAAAATCAAAAAATCGCCGATTTTTCAACTTTTTTTCGGCCTTTTTTTGGCAATTTTTCCTGAATTATCCTAGCCCTTAGATATTTTTCTGTTTTTGATCTGACGGTCCAGTTTATTAGCCTTTTGAAAAATCAATGGCTATATTTTTATCCAGCGGTTGATTTTAAATCGAAGCTTGATCTAGCGGTCGGAATGATTTCGCGGATATATGATGATCAGCGGTCGATTTGAACCAAATCCAGCGGTTAGGAAATAAATCTAGCGGTTTTGGCAATCCAATGGCTATTTTGGCTCCAAAAATTCTATAAATACCTAATCATACACTCATTACAAACTCATCCATCCACATCTAAGCTCCATTTCACTCTCAAATAATTTTTTCTTTGTTCTTTATCCTAATTTTTTGGAAGATCTTTGTGAATTAAGGTATGTTTCTTTATTCATTAATTTTGTTTTTATGCATATGTTATTTAGTTTTATTTTGGTGTTGAAGTAGTTTATAATATATATATTTTTATACTATAGTTTTATTTTATTTTTATAATTTGATAATACTATAGCATAATTTTTAGTTAATTAATTATATTAGTTATTTAGTTAATAGTTATTTTAGTTATATAATGTTTCAAACTTAGTTATTTACTATAATCTTGTTTTAGTTATATAATGTTTGAAACATTTTTATACTGTTATGTTTTTATACTATAGTTTTATTTTAGTTTCATTTGATAATATACATTTTGATTTAATTAATTATATTATTTATTTATAATAGTTATTTTAGTTATATAATGTTTCAAACATATTTATATTATAATCTTATTTTTATACTATAGTTTTATTATAGTTTCATTTGATAATATAATTTTAGTTAATTAATTATATTGTTGTTTATAATAGTTATTTTAGTTATATAATGTTTTCAAACATTTTTATATTATAATCTTATTTTTATACTATAGTTTTATTTTAGTTTCATTTGATAATATAATTTTTAGTTAATTAATTATATTATTCATTTACTTAATAGTTATTTTAGTTATATAATGTTTCAAACATTTTTATATTATAATCTTATTTTTATACTATAGTTTTATTATAGTTTCATTTGACAATATAATTTTTAGTTAATTAATTATATTATTTATTTACTTAATAGTTATTTAGTTATATAATGTTTCAAACATTTTATATTATAATCTTATTTTTATACTATAGTTTTATTTTGATTTCATTTGATAATATAATTTTAGTTAATAAATTATATTATTCATTTATAATAATTATTTTAGTTATATAATGTTTAAACATTTTTGTAATTTATAATCTTATTTTTATACTATAGTTTTATTATAGTTTCATTTGATAATATAATTTTTAGTTAATTAATTATATTATTCATTTATAATAGTTATTTTAGTTGCCATAATGTTTCAAACATTTTTATATTATAATCTTATTTTATACTATAGTATTATTATAGTTTCATTTGATAATATAATTTTAGTTAATTAATTATATTATTCATTTAATTAATAGTTATTTTAGTTATATAATGTTTCAAACATTTTTATATTATAATCTTATTTTTTATACTATAGTTTTATTATAGTTTCATTTGATAATATAATTTTTAGTTAATTAATTATATTATTTATTTACTTAATAGTTATTTTAGTTATATAATGTTTCAAACATTTTTATATTATAATCTTATTTTTATACTATAGTTTTATTTTAGTTTCATTTGATAATATAATTTTTAGTTAATTAATTATATTATTCATTTACTTAATAGTTATTTTAGTTATATAATGTTTCAAACATTTTTATATTATAATCTTATTTTTATACTATAATTTTATTATAGTTTATTTGATAATATAATTTTTAGTTAATTAATTATATTGTTATTTATAATAGTTATTTTAGTTATATAATGTTTTGAACATTTTTATACTACAATCTTATTTTTATACTATAGTTTTATTATAGTTTCATTTGATATTACTTACATTAAAGTTTAGTTATACTTATATAAAGTTTGAAACTTAGATCTTAGACATATTTAATGTTAGAAATTTAGATCTTCTTAGACATCTTAATGATATTATTAAGCTAGATATCATTAAGAAACTTAGGTCTTACTTTTATCTTGAATTTACATACATATAAATATTTATTATAATGATATCATACATACAAAGATCACCTTGATTTGAATTTTATTTTCAATAAAATCACATGTGTTTACAGAATGGCTAGTGGAAGTGGAGGCCGAGATCCTGCATGGAGGTATTACGCACCTTTGGAGGGACATAAAAATGGAACAATTTGTAATTATTGTGGTTTAAGCATAAAAAATGGTGGAATTACTCTCTTAAAGTTTCATCTGTCGCATATGGTCGATTGGAGAATCTTGGGTGTCGGAAGTAATGTATTAGGAAATTAAGGCAAAGTAGAGCTTACTTTTAGAATATAAAGGTAAAGCAGCGAAAAAAGCGGAGTTGATATAGAAGAAATTCGAGCTGGTCTGAGGGGCATAATGGGAGGAAAACATCAGATCTGTTGATAATGATGAGGAAGGAGGGTGATGAGGATGTGCATATGTCAGGTGACATGCACCCCGATGGTGAGATGAATATCGAGAAAGCGTGCGTGCATCAAAGCTAGGCTGAATGGAACGAAGTCAGGTTCTGGGGTTATGAGAAGCAAAAGAAAAATTCGATGAAACAGCACATACCTAATTCATTTTTCACATAATTATGTATAAAATAATGTAAGTTGATTTTATTTTTGCGTAATTGCAATAAGTGAGTCTTCACAACTATTGATCCATCAGGCGTAATACAAAAGATCCACAAAGTGTTTGGCATACGGATCTATCACTGCCAATTGCACCATCATTATACAAGTCTTCGGTACATAAGCAAAGCACAAAAAATATGTTTCAAAGATTAGTTCAATCAAGAAACAATGGGACGATTAATTAGCAAGTTCTTCATATGTGAAAGTGTTCCCACCTCATAGCGGACTCACACCATTTTAAGAACATGATTTTAGTGCACAACAAAGCGAGTTTGTCTAATTATATAATATGTTTACATTATGATCTCCATATGAAATATGTTTTAATAATGACATTATTATCTCCATATGAAATATGTTTTAATATGACTTTCCTTGAATTGTATATGTAGGGATGGGCATCGAGACACATCTCCATTATGAAATCAAGCAATCTTGAATGGAGTATAAAGGCATGGGAAGCTTATGTCAACTTGCAAAGGGAGAAATGGGAGACATATGGATGTACAATTGTAATGCGATGGATGGGTAAGACCCAGCTAAATTGAGCATAAAATTAGTTTCATGGTATATTCAAAGGAAGCACAATTTCCTCAAATACATTGATGCGTCGGATGAATTAAAGACAACAAATACATATATATGGTTTGTTGAAGGGCGTTATCAAGGAAGTTATAGAAGCAAATGTGGTTCAATTGTAACAAATAATGGATCGGCATTTGTGAAAGCGGGAGAGAGTTGTTGATGAAGAAATACAATCGTATTTGACTCCATGTGCGACACCTTTGCATTGATTTAATGTTTGAAGACATTTGGTAAAAGGGATAGTGTTGCTCGAGTTGATCGGGAATGGTCGAAAGATAATAACTTCATTTACAATCATGGTTGGTTGCTTAAAATCGGCAATTATGTGGTGGAGATATCGTGCGTCACGGGCAATGAGATTCTGTGAACTATATTGCCCATGGCAGTCTTCTAAAGAAATTTGATTTGAAGAAAGTCTTTATTAGTAATGAATGGTCATCACAAACTTAGCGGTTGTAGTTGGGCATAGGGTGAAAGACTCATGTTTGATCCATCAATGGGAGAAGGTGGAAGCTAGTGTCCATCATGAGACCTTATGCACGATTAGCCGCATTGTTGATTCAGAAGTCGTCTCAACCACGTCATTTGTCTACGAGTTGATTCGGTTGATGAAGGCAAATTTAGATCGACTCAAAGCTAAAGAGTGGGTGAAACTTATCATCGCAGATAGTTGGGATAGAACTCTTAAGCATCCTTTTCATGCAGCAGGTAACTAATTAATATCCTCTTTACTTGATATTCACCTTTAATAATTTTATGTTTTATATTATCGCATACTAATTCCAATCACTATTGCAACATACTATCTAAATCCAAATTTTCAATACAGACCTGGAGTTGGTTCCAACCCTGAGCTACTTCAAGCTGTTCATGATGTTTTTTCTAAATTAGATCCTAATGTTGAAGGCCTTTCTAATTTTGGAAACGAGGTAAATTAATTGATTCAATTTCCTCGATTAATTTTTTATTTTAGATTTTTTGACATTTTCAATTCACAGCTTATACTATTCCGTGATTGCAAAAAAAGGATTTGGTGATCGGGCAGCAATAGCCTCAAGATCAAAAATGGTTCCTGGTGAGTGTTAATTCTCATAATAAGTAAATTTTATAACTATTTTATTATTATTTATTGAATTTAAGTAATTTTATTCTTGGTGAGATGGTGGTTTTTGTATAGAAATCACGCTCAACATTAAAGTTTGGCCTTAAAGGGTTCTTTCTCAAACCGCATCATCTTCGACTTATAGAAAGAATTGGAGCATTTGCTAATTCATGCCAAACAAAGAAATCGGCTTGCTTATCCTAGGCTCCAACAATTGGTTTTTTGTTATTACAACATGAAACTAAAGATTCGTGATATGGAGGCAGAGACCGATAAAGTTGCCGAAAATAATTTTCTCGATTTACTAGAAATTTCAGCTGAGTTTGGTGAAGAAGAAGAGAATCAACTATTTCAATGGGTTAGACCTCTCCATTTAGATGATGAAGATGGAAATCCTGATCCACAATTCTTTGCACATGTTCGAGAAGTAGGTGTTAATGTTGGCGGGTTTTATGCGAGAAGAAGTTCATATAGTAGAAAGTTTAGGTCGAAGACACGATGGACTCATTTGACCATTGTTACTTCTCGACCCTCCTTTGATTCAAGTGTTGAACATAGTAGCAAACCAAGTTTCTTTGGTACTTCTACCTACGAGTTATGATGGCTCAAGGAGAGGGGATAATGATGGTGATCTTTGGAAATGATGGTAGGGATATTGCGGATCCACTGACAAAGTCGATATCGGTGAGCCCGTTCACCGGTGAAGATGAGTTTCACTCATGCCACACAAGATGAGAGATACGAGTCTAGGAGAGTCGGGCCGGGTATTGGAGCCTTTGGAGAGAAGCCACATAAGAGAAGACAACAAAGGATGACACCATACGATGAGGATTCGTTCTCGGCCCGATTTTGAGTCAGCGAGTATTGGAACTTCGATTCGGTGATTCATCAAATGAGGGCAACATATTTCCTCCTTATACAATGAGTTATGGTCGCCTTCTTCACATCCTTCGGGTTACATTAGTGAAGAATATGGAATGGTTAACTATCTCCTTGATCCACCAAATGCCATTCCAAATTCCATATCAAATCTGAAGGATTTCAAGCGAGTATGTGGGTGAACCCAGAATTTCTATCCACGGAAAGGTTGTTGGTAGGAGTCCAACATATTTATGCATGACATCATTGATTATTAATCAATATTATTGCAACACCATGTCTTAGTATAGACTATTGTCTTCATCAAGATGGGATCCCTTAGTCAAATAATGCTTAATGGAGCCACATCGGTCTTCATTTTAGTTTTAAATAGCTATTGTGATGTAATTTCTCGATAAATTATAATGAATATAAATCTTCAACAAATTATTATATTTAACTTATTTATGCATTTTTATAGTTCAACAAAAGTATTTCATGAATTTCAAAATATTTTGTTAATTTTTGCATTCTGAGATATTTTTGTCAAAATATCCCACTAGATATTTTCCAGATATTCCAGTAAAATCCAAAATCTTAGATATATCCCATTATTCACCCAGATATTTTGTTCGCACTGTAGTTGCTCTATGATGTCGAGGAGGATTCTCCATCTCTTTTTCACTCAAAAGGCCTCTTGGAAATCAGAGCAAGATACAATACCTTGCTTGGATACACGGTACTAGTACTAGGAAAAAATAAATTAAAAAAAAAAAAAAACAAATTCAAGAATTCTAAATACGGCATTCTTCCACCTTGTGCAGAAAAATAACTATCATCATTGAACCATTTCCAAAGAACTCAACTTTTCATTGGTTCCTCAATCATTAGTGACTAAGCGATGGAATGATTCTTGAAATTGTAAGCCAGTGAAATAAATGAACTTGAGAGAAAATTTCCATCCTCCATTTAAATCATATAGTGAAAGCGGAAAAGAATATTTTATCAATAAAGTTCTGGCTAGTGCACTTCATTTCATTACTAAAATCTAGAAATTTAAAAGAAAAATAACTAAAATCTACACTAAAACTCTACTAAAACTAAATCTACTAAAATGGAAAACAAAAAAAATAAAAAATAAAAAATAAAAATATCTAGGGGAGTCTTCAAATTTGGATGTCCTAGAGTTGGGAAGAGTGCGCATAGTGCCTAGATGCGTCCCCATTATAGATTTTTCCAATGTTGGGCGCCTTCATTAATTGTGTTACGGGATCCCCAAGGAATTCTGATCCCAGGTGGTTGCTCGTGCGCGGCATGGGGATTACGTCACGATAGAGTTTTAGGTCTTTGTCGTGGCCTTTGTCGTAGCATTAGGTCTTACATCCATGACACATTCTGCGAGTTCTTTCTTGGATGCAGCCAGCGACGGACTTTGATAATATCGCTCTGAGATTTTGGTGTAGCAATCTTGTTCTTGTTACCCAGGGGAATGCCTTGTATTCTGACACCAAACCTTTTACAACCCGGCTCTCATGTCCTTCTTCTTAAGATCTGCTCCGAGACATAATTTTCCTTGTCATGACAAACATTTTCTCCTCTTGACTGTCGACTCTGTCGCAGTAAAGATTTCTTTGAGTCCTTAGCAATTTAAATCGCGTGAAGCTCATGATCGTGACATATTTCTTCTCTGATTATTATCGCTTGCTGAGCTATTTGTTGCAACATAAAAATCTTTGTTGCGACACGCTTGACTTAGCTAATCTTAGTTCTCCTTCAATTTATGTCACGACCTAATTTTATTCAATCGTTATAGAATTCTATCATTCCATAGCTTTGTGTTGTGACATAAATTTCTTTGTCGCGACAGAGATTCCACCTTCAATTCTTTACTATGTCATGATATGAATTTCTTCAATCGCCATTCCTCTTGTGTTGCTCTTCCACTCCTTGTCGCGATGAAATTCACCTTCTTCATATTCTACATTTGTTGCGACCAATGCTCTTTAGCGATAAAATTTTGTTGTTTTTTGTTGTGAATTCTGAATGTTATGTCGTGACAGAATTTTCTTTGTTGCGACATAAATTCCTCCTTAATTTAGCAATCTGAAAACTTTGTCGCCCAACATAAAAACCTTTGTCTCGGGTGACATGTTATATTCTTACCATTTTGCATTTGCGATAGAGTTGTCTTTAATAATGCGACGAAGTTAAATTTGTTTGTCTTGATCAACATGTTGTGACAAAGGAAATATTGTCACGTCTGACTCTTTGTTATTTGCCTTGATCATTATGTGACAAAGTTAAGGATTTATCAGCAGCGAGTTAGGATTGTCATAGCGAGTTAAGGATTGTCACGGCAGTCTTCTTTTTCATTCTTCTTTAGCAATGTAGTGACATAGAACTCTTTGTCATAACAGGAATTCTATTTATGCTTAAAAGTTGCTTTGGGCTTTGTTGCGACATATGGCTTTGCGGGTGCGACGTAGTTCTTTTGGCACTGTAAAATTAATAATACGTGACATATAAAAACTATATCCTTGGCAAAGAAATTTGCATTTCATTTTGCTTCTTTTATGTGTTTTATCTCATTTTCAATTAACACCTGCAAACACAAGTTGGTGGATATTCCATAATTGGCATAAAAATATATATGCAGATATTATTCAAACATTACCATAAAATGGATTAAAAATATATGAGTTTAAGACTCATCAAAGATATACCCATACATTTGGTCTTGAACTCTCTTTATACAAGATGAATCATCGCTATTACCAAGTGATTTAATTAATTAAACAAACCAATATTAAAATTTTAATAATTTTTTTTTTGCAATTCATGATCGATTTTCTTATATTATGAGATTATTTGTGTTTTGCTTAATTTTGATGATACTTTGATCTTAATCATTTTCCTTCATTTTTCTTAATTTTGAATAATAAACATGTTCCAAGATAGAAGTCATAACCTCAAGCATGGAAGGAAGTAGCTATGCCACTAGGCTAGCTTCATTGTTTATATTATTAATGACACTTTACGTATTTATTAAAATAATAGCTAAGGTGTTTCATATACATACATATATATATTTATATATTTTTTGTAATTACTAAATATAAATAAATATGTTTATTAATAAAATTATAAATATTTGTTAAAATATTTTATACACCTATCATAATTTTTATATTTTATTATATATATAATAAATTATTTTTTTAATTTATATATATATATATAAAATTTATACATCTATTGTAATTTTTTATATTTTTATTAAAATATATTTAAATTAAATAAATTTCTATAATATTTACTTTTAAATATATGGTTCAATTGGAGATAAATTATATGGATTTTTGCATGTTTTGTTGGAATGTGGATAATCATGGATTATTGAATTAAGGTTTTTCAAAATTTTCCATGTAGCTTTATTAATAAAATCATACATTATGTAAGATCACTGTATAACACTAATTGTAATTAATTCGGGAAAATATTTACTTGAATTTTTTGATTAATTATGATAAGATATTGATTTATAATTCTTGATCCTACCAATAGGAATTGAGATAAGGAACATATTCCAATAGTTTTATCACAATGAATAATAGGGATTACATCTAAATGAGTAGGACTTTAACCAATAGGCAAGTTCTATGTCTCTAGGTAATTCCCTAATTAAGTAAAAGATAAATCAAATTGAGTAGGACTTTACTCCTTTATACCAAATTCTATGTCTATAGATTAATCTATAGTGTATTTTACATTGGTGAGACATGCATTGAAGTTTATGACTGAAGAAACAATTATTAATAAAATCTTATTTCTATAATTGCAGTTATCCAAACCTCGACTTATTCTGATATCAAACTTGAAATTCCTAAGCTTAAGGGAGATAACTATAAGGTCTGGAGAAAGAATCTTACTCCACTTAAGTTGCATGGATATAGACTATGTCATTAGGAAGATAAATATTAAACCGTCTTGGCTACTAGCACTAAAGTTGTTATTGGGGTTGGCCCTTGAAATTATTTGAGGTCTAACAACTTCTCTGTCTTGTTCATTAAGACTCATATCTCTATTGGTATATGTGGTTATGTTGAGAAGCACAATAAGGTCCAAGACTTGTTAAAGGCAATTGATGAACAATTCGTCAAGTTCGACAAGCCTCTCGCCAATACCTTTATTATTCAATTCTCCCCCCTTAGGCTCATTGGAGTAAAAGGCGTTTTCAATCACATAATGTGCATGATGGACATAGTAAACGATTAAAGAACCTTGAAGTAACCATATCGGAGTCCTTTCTCATTCATTACATTCTATGCACTCTTCCTCCCCAATATAGTCCATTCAAGATCTCCTATAACACACATAAGGAGGATTCGTCAATTATAGAACTTTTGACTATGTGTGTACAAGAGGAGAAATAGTTACTTATGGAACAAGGGGAGAAGATACTTTTCACTCTCCCCAACAATAAAGGGAAGAATAACATTAAGACAAAGGAAATGACAAGATTCAACCCAAGGTAGACATTAAGAAGGAATACACATGTTTCTTTTGTAAAAAGAAAGGACACATGAAGAAGGATTGTGCAAAGCAAAAAACATAGCTTGAATAAGTGGGTACTTCTTTTCATTCATATGTTATGAATCAAATTTCACAAATGTTAATCATAACACTTGGTGGATTGACTTTGGTTCTAGAATCCATGTTTCAAATACCTTGCGGGTATGAAACCTTAGGAAGTCGATGAAGCGGTGAGTGGTACACATCCATTTGGGAGGAGGGTTAAGCTCACATGTAGAGCCATTGAGACTTACGGTTTAGAACATTAAAAGCGGTTTTGTTTTACACTTGGAAAAGACCTTCTATGTAAGGTTTTCTAGGAATTTGATTTTTGTTTTAGCACTTATACCCTTAGGGATTTCCTGTAACTTTAAGGATACTAGTTTTACTTTATCGATAAAATCAAAGGTTATTGAGTATGGTATTTTGTGTATTAAGTCTTTATATTTAAAAATATACCACCCAAGATTTACTATAATAAAATTTATTATATATTCGGGTATAAAGATTGGAGCCAACTTATAGATATTTTTCTGGGAATTGTTAGACAGATATTGATTAAATGATTGTGTGAATGCGGAATAAACCCAAGTGAAAAGAAAATATGGAAATTGAAAATTGGGACCTAAGGGTCAATTGTAAATAAGTTTATATGTCTAAGTGAAAATAGGAGACTTAAATGAAAAATAACTAGAAATGGAGAGGGACCTAAATATAAAAGAAATAAAAGAAAAGAAGAAAAAATTCAAGGAAAGGGCGTGTGGCATGTAGGAAAGTGGGAGGAAGTTTCCTCCTTTTTAAAATACGATTTAGAGTGATCCATAAGAAAAGGAAAAAGAGAAAAATGGAGGTATTTTAGAGTGAGAAGCTCTCACTTCTCTCTAGATTGCCCAACGATCGGGCCATAGGTCCCGAGCTGACAAGAGGAAAGTCCTTCCTCGTGTGAGCGCAAGTAGAGGCCAGGAATGGGAGTTTCGGCGGCTCAAGAGGTGGAGTCTTCCCACTACACAGTGTTTTACCTAAGCTGCACATTGTGATAGTGCGCATTAGTGGACCTTAGAGATGAATTTTGGGTAGAAATAAGAGAATCGGGTGATGAGTCCTTCCTAGTAAGTTGTAGCACATCAATGAAATTGATGTTAGGCTTTTGAATATCTCAATTTGGACCTCTGTAGACTAAGTTATAGTCCTTTTACTGAGGTCGACCCATTGTCCTACGGTGCGGTCGATTCTGCCAATTCGGTCAACTAGCGGACCCAGGGCAGGTTTTGAGTAAGAAATAAAGGAAATTCGGAAGTAAGTCCTTCTGGGAAAGTGTAGCCACGTCCATGAACTTGATGTTAGGCTTTTGAATTTCTCAATTCGGACCCCTGTAGACCAAGTTATGGTCTTTTTACTCTGAATAGTCAAATGGGTGAAGGGTCAGCCCATAGAGGTCGTCAAATAGAACCGGCGGACCTCGTCTGAAACTCAACTCGTCATGACTCAACTCGTCATGCAAATGCTGCGTCATGTAGAGCTTAGCTCGTCTGGCTTCTGACTCGTCACAGCCAAAATTTGAGCTCATCGCTCAAGTCTGTTTGTCCAGTCGAATTATTTCGTCAAGGCCCATTGCGCGTGACCTCAATTTCGAGGAAGGTCATAACTTCTTCGTCACGAACTCCGATTCAGTGTTCTTGGACTATGGAAGCCCATTGGAGTCAGAAATCCATCCATATGCGCAGGGGAAGATGTTAGATGTCAGACCGAGGTGTTAGACTGAGCTCGTCACTTCAGTGCGGCTCGTGGTTGGTCGACTCGTCAAGGCCGGCTGGCGCATGACCTCCCAACCGGAATGTCATAACTTCTTAAGTCAGCTCCGATTCGAGTGTTCTTGGACTCTATGAAACCCATGGTCAAGAATACATTCATATTCTAGGAGGATAGGGTTTTGACCGAGGTGTTAGATCGAGCTCGTCCAGGTCAGGTCAGCTCGTCAGTTCAAGATTTGATTGCGTATGACCTCCAACTTCGGAAGGTCATAACTCCTTCGTCCGAACCCCATTTCAGGTGTTCTTAGACTCTATGGAAAGCCCATTGAGTCAAGAATTCATCTATATATAGCTTGTCAAATTTGGAAATCATATTAATCTCTGAAAATCAATCCTAACCAAAACTACTAGTACGCATGAATAATATTGTTCTTTAATAGTTTTTGGAATAGGGGTAAGCCGAGGAGGAAAAGCCAAAGGCGAGATTGAGATTCCAGTTGGAATCAAAGTGCAAATATTTTGGGGTTTGTTCTGACTCTGTCGCTAATTTGAGTTTTTGCATGTTTGTTCTAAAGCATATTGATTTGATTTAATTGATTTGAGAAAATTGATTGTGAAATGTTTTATAAAAATTGGAGGATTATTGGCTCAACTATTTATACAAGCGTACATATTGTACTATATTTTGCTATAAAGTTTGAATGCCCTTAATAGAATGTTAACCGTTTATTTCGCATTAAGGATAGATTGGTATACAGTAAGGTCAAATACTTGATGTGCGAACTATTGTATTCATGTGTCACTCCGATCGGCGGCCAGTGAGGACCGTATCGGTAGTGTTCACCTATTTGATTGTTTTTAACCGGTCGGCCAGCCAGTAAGGCCAGAGTGCTGTGTTATAAAATGCATTTAATCTCGGCACAACTGACCAGGCGGGACCGTGCGGTGACTACGATATCACAATATACTCGAAGACATAGGTTAAACTCGTTAAGGGCATAAGCGGGGTGATTGGCATAAGCCCAGATTGATTTTAATTGAATTGGATAAGCCCGAGCCCGAATCGAAGTTGCTGTGAATTGGTTGCAGGTAAAATTGAATTTAGAACATATTTGGATTGATTTGAATTGTGAAATATTGATTATGAAAATGTATTTTTGGATGATCGATGAACTATAAGCGATTGTATATATATATGAGAGTATATGTATTGTATTTATATTGATCATCAAAAGTTTGAAAATCTGAATTATTAAATTGCATGTAGATTGATTTAAGTGAGGCGAGGGATAGTTTGTATAGAACCACTAAGCATGAAAATGCTTAAGCGTGTTTTACCAATGCGCGGTGGGGATAGGTAGTGATCGAAAGTGGACCAGATCGAGGCGTCGAGTCATAAAGAAGGAAATTTCGAATTATGCTCAGGCAATAATGCGCTATTCCATGCTTTCTTTTGGATATTAATATTTTGTAAAGTAATTTGAACTCCCGAACATCTATTTTTTGTAAATCATTTTGAAAAGGCTTGAATACATTCATTGTAAATGTATTTTGTTTAAGTTAAATTTATTTTGTTAAATATAAATGTTTATAGGCTTGCCAGTGCAATCAGCTTATAAGAATGATTTTGAGTGATTGAGTGATTTTAGTGGCATCCGGACTCGATTCGGATCCGCCGCGGTCGGTCGGGTCGAGTAAGGCGCCACGGAGTCTTTGTGCATGCCGGTTGGAAGGAATAGCAATGCCATAACTCCCCATTAAGTCTAGTTGGTAGTATTAAAGTGTTGTGAATGAAGAATCCTCCTTATTATCATGGACAAAAAAATCGTTTTTTTCGGCCGATTTTTCGGCGAAAAATCGGTTTTAAATTAAGTCTTCAGGAAAAAGATTCTTCCGGGTAGAAAAATGAGTAAAAAATCGGAGAAAAATCGCCCGATTTTTTCCGTCATCTGGAATTTTACGGAAAAAAAATTCGATTTTCTCTTGGCTCCAAAAATATGAAAAAATTGCTTATGCGGGTTTGAACCCATAAAATGCACAGGTAATGCGCCAGCTTAGCGACCATTGATTGCACTTATTATATATAATGCAAACTTTTTTTATATTCTCTTATTATTTATTTGTTCATAATCCCTTTATAATATTTTATTTTATTTTTATTTTACATTATAACTTATAATATTTTTAAATCAAATATTAATTTGAAAAGAGGAAAAAATAAATAATATGTTAAAATTTAAATTATAATATATAATATTTTGAATCTCCTCATTATATACATAATATTTATAATAATAACAAAAACAAATAAATAATATCTCTTTAACATAATAATATATGAATAATATATTAAATATAACATATTTAATTTAATAATACTAATCCATTTGATTTTAATCTACCTTAATTGAATAAGAATCATTTCTCATAATCTATATAATTAAAATATGAAAAAATTTTAATACTTGGAGTATTTTGTAAAAATATCCGATATTTTAGATATTTAGATATTTAGTAAAATCCAATTACCGATATATCTGTGTTTACCGATATTTTGATCCTTGCTTATTATGGCATCTGAGATTGGGACACATCTCCATTCAGAGGATTAAAAGGTTAGTAAATGAAGCGGTACTTAGTTCCCTAGACTTTACTAACTTTGAGACATGTTTGGATTGCATTAAGGGAAAGCAAATCAACAAGTCAAAAATGGGTGCAATAAGGAGTAAACATTTCGTTAGAAATCATACATATAGACATTTGTTGTCCTGATATGGATGAGAGTAATATGAAATACTTCATTACATACCGTTGATGACTTCTCACATTACATGTATCTCTCATTGCTTTATTCTGGGATGAAGAACTGAATCTTTGAAGGTATTCAAGCACGAGTAAGAAACAACGAGAAGTAAGTAAAAACGATCGGATAAGTGGAGAATACTATGGTAGGTACCTTTGAGAATGGAATGACACTAAGTCCATTTGCTAGGTTTCTTCAAGAAAGCATGGGATTATTACCTAATACACTATGCTTGGTTGTCGGACAAAATGGTGTGGTGGCAAGGAAAAGAAGGCGAACTTTAATGGACATGGTAAAAAGGAGTATGAAGATAACAAATTCTTTATATTTCTTGTGTGGACTAAGGCACTAAAGCGGTAGTGTATATATTAAATCAGTTTGAACCCAGTATCGAAAGACACCATTTGAGTTACTTAAATGTTGGAAACCCATTTTGCAACATATACACATATGGGGATGCTTGTCTGAAGTGAGGATTTATAATCCACAACAAAAAAACTAGAACCAAGGACTATTAGTGGGCATTTCATTGGATATGCCGAGAATTCCAAAAGTTATAGATTCTATTGTCCTTATCACACCACTAGGATTGTGGAATCAAGAAATGTGAAGTTTCTTGAGAATGACTTAGTTAGTGAGAGTGGTAAATTTCATGACACCTTATCTGAAAGAGATCACTATCAAGGTCAAGCCCCTGGTCCAAGTCATAGATTAATTGTCATATATATTCATGAGGTAGAAACAGGTATAAGATAACCAATCGGTAAGTTCACTTTGAACTTTATAAATCATATTTGTAGTAGCGAAAAATGTTGAACAACATATTGAGCAAACGATTGAGTAACAAGTTCCACATGAAGAAACAACTTTAAGGAGATCTACTAGGGTCAGAAATTCAGCTATTCCTAGTGATAATGTCATGTACTTACAAGAATAAGATTACAATATAGGAATGAACACTTGATTAAGAAGCGTTTCACAAGTCATAAGTTTCTAAAGAATCTAAATTATGGTACTGGAAGCAAAGCGAAGGATGAGATGGATTCTATAGCTCTAACGAGAATACGGGATCTCGTCGAGGTTACCTTAGATTGTAAATCCATTGGTTGTAAGTGGGTCTTTAAGACTAAGAAAGACTCACAAGGCAACATAAAGAGACATAAGAGCCAAGACTTGTAGCGGGTTCATTCAAGGGAAAGAATTGACTACATTGAGACCTTTTCTCCTGTATCTAGGAAAGATTCTCTTCGAGTAATCATGGCTTTAGTAACTCATTTTGACTTGGAGCTACATCATATGGATGTGAAAACTGCCTTTCTTAATGGAAGGGCTAGAGGAAGAGGTTTACATGAAATAACTTGAAGGATTTTCCTCTAGTGTTGGTGAACACTTAGTTTGCAAGCTTAATAAATCAATATACGGTTTGAAACAAGCGTGCAATAGTGGTATCTACTAAAGTTCCATGAGGCATCTCTTGTTTCAATATTGAAGAAAATCATCATGGATAATTGTATATACCAGTCAATGTGAGTAAGATATCATTATCTTGTTTTATATGTGGATGATATTTTGCTTGTGACCCAATCCAAGGCTCAGGTTGATCGGTATCCAACCTACGAACATATGGGTATCGTGTAACCCGATGCACACCGTGTCATTCAGGGACCATCATTTTGCAAACCCGGACAAGGTCTGTGGATAACCATTAGCGGGGCCCGATACCACATCGTAAGTCCCATTCCACCGAGGTCGAGTCATTTTTAAAACCGAACAAAGTCCCCATGGATATCGGGTGACCCGATATCACATCGTGCGTCCCATTCACGGGATCCATCCGTTTTACAAGGCCAGGTGAGTCACTTTGTGCTAGAGGCTCTTCGAACTATCCCACACCGCCCGCATTACAACGGGAAAAGCGGCACCTGCGAGTTGTTCGGGGTTAGCACAAATGACACTCCTTGGCTGGCGAAGTAGTCTTGTGAAGCTTCTCTTCTCCGCGAGGCAAAACTTCACCTGCAAGGCTACCCTCGGGTTCACCTAGGCCCAAGCCACGCTCGCCCCAGCGAGCCTTTACTATTAGATGACCATTCGCCTAAAAATTTACAAGAGTTGGGTTTTCAACTCTAAAACACATTTGTACATGCCAAAATGAATTTATTCCGAAAATATTACATGCCAAACCAATAATTTGTTCCAAATTATTGTACAAGACAATTACAGAAGTAATTATGAAGCCACAATCTGACTTTCTTTACCCTTATGGCTCGGGATGTGAGCCGTCTACCGGCGCTTGTCCCACACCTGAAATGTTATCCATTATAAATTGAGCCACGCCAGTGATACGTCTACAAAAATTACTCCCGCGCTAAGTGCACATGATTCTTACACTTAACAATTTTCACATTCACATCTGATTCCCAAACAAGATATGCAATCTAGATTGGAATTCTACCATATCATATATGATGACCTCATGACCAGATCTGTTTCTGCTTATTACCATTCTACCCGCAAATGCAACTGTGTGTGATAAAATTCATTATAGATGGGTTGCATCAAAATAATGTTCAAACAAAATTAATTTGTTTATAAACCGAAATCTTTTGAATGTTACCTCAATAATCATTTCTTCCTACAACCATGTCTTTTGTGGGTAGAAATTTTGAAGTCTCAAATGAGCTCTGCTCTCCCAACACTTTTGGACTTTCACCATTGGAGTGTCTGAACCAGTTCGGGAATTTCACACAAGGGAGTATCTAGCCCTTCTTGTTATTACCCGACACAAATTTTTACCATTTCTTTTAATAGTGCGACTATGTTAGACTTTGTCCAACGGTACCAAGCTCACTCATCAATCACCAAGTGGGGTGATTGATTTTAACTATGCACTCACACCCATGTAATGCAATGTTCACGTGCATAATATGTCACGATGTGTCATTGCACATGTCTAATAATCTGTCACCACATATGTGATGAATGCCATATGAACAATTTATCTCATGCATTTAACCATACATCATGGACAATTATATTACATGCATATAATTTCCAATTAAACATTCTAACATTATTGTACATTTAGAACACATATATTAACATTTCACCAAACATAAACAAACAAAACATGTTATCACATATTAAACTTATGTACATAATCCTCAAAGAGGAAAATGCTGGCATATGAAATTTTACAACAACAGCCCTCTTTGAAGAATAAAACTAGCGGCGAATTAATTTAAAACAACCCTTTAAACGTACAATCCCGACCCAAAAAGGCCGCCCAGCAGTGGATTATCTTTCAATCCAAGCAGTCCCTAAACACTTTTTGGGACTTGTACATACAATTCACATATAAACACACGTCAATGTCAATATATTAGAGGCACATATCAACATTTCATCCACATCAACACAATCAACATGTTAGTGAAATCACCTGATGACCCTCTTGATCCTCAAGACCAAATGTGGCATAATATATGCCTATCAAACAACCCACCATAGCCCCCAAATCAAGCTATACAACAGGCCTCGAACAAGCCATACACAGGCTTCAAACAACCCCTAACAACTCTGCCTCGAGACCCTTAGGCTCGCCTAAGCAAAGCCCACCTTCGCTTAGGCGACCTTTGTTTGCTTAGACGAGACAGTGCAAATCTGGCATCACTTCCAGGTCCTTTAGGCGAGCTCACCCTCGCCTAGGAACCGCCCTTTATGGCGAAAATTCTCTCTTCTAGGAGATAATGCCTTAACACAGGGAGAGTTCTCTTCCCTAGATGAAGAACATGCTGGAACTTAATCTCATTTTTTCTTCGCCCAAACAGACCCTAAAACGAAAAACCCCTTTTTCTCAGCCCAAAAGGGGAAAATAAACCAAGGCACGAAGAATCCCTACCTCTTGAAGCATGGTAGCATAGGTGTAGAGCTCTAACAAAAATCTTTGATCTCACAAGAAAACTCCTCTTTTGGATCTTAATGAAACCATTCCTTTTGGTACTTGCAGCGTGGCCGTTGTAGTAGATGAGCTTTCACTCTTAGCTTCAACAAATTCGACTAAGCGGACACAGAGAATCGAAGGGCCGCTTAAAAGCTTTCTTTCCCTTCTCCTCCCTCCTCAAGAAAAACAAGAAAAGGAAATGTGTTCTTTTTCCTTTGTCCCCTGAAGCCCCTCACTTATGTTTAAGTGGTAGCTCAGTATTTACCGTGTCCACGACCTATCCAAGTAGTTTACTTTGGCTTGATGTTTTATTGGTCTAAGTTCAAATAATTTAAATGAACTTCTTAATTCACTTTCACTTCCAGGATTTTGTGTCCTTTTTCAAATCCGGTTTTGTAAAATCATGATTTTCATCCTCAATTTGGCGATCCAGAAAATTGGCAAAGAAATCCATTTGTCTCGAATTCAACGAAATTCGTTTAAGTAACTAGATTTATGAGACAAATCAATAATGAATCTGTTTCATCATCAGAATCTTTAGAAAAATTGAGTTTAAACCTATATTGTAGTGGCAATTTACCTTTTGCCATTTTTTGAAAAAAATCAAAATTTACACAGGTTTACATTCTTCCCCAACAAAAATTTCAACCCAATTCACACATAACATACAATTGTATACGCTCTGATCCATTTAATATCAATGACTAAAAACATATCTTCCTCCTCGAATAAGAAGGGGATAATTCAAGCTGACACGGTGTCTTAAGTTCCCATATTTGCCTTTATTTCACTCCTTAGTGCTACCTGATTTATCTTAACTTTGAAATACATATAGTCGTTTTTTAAGCGTAATTATGATATATTATAAGGTATTTGATATTATAAATTATTTTTCTAAGTGAGAAATTTTGGCGAATTTGCAAGATCTGAGATTAAATTTGTAATTTGTCAACGAGGATATAAAAGTCATAAGATAAGAAGATTATAGGTTAGAAGTGAAATGTGCATAGCTTGATTTGCAAATAGAGGAGATGGAACTAAGGAGGTGCAATAAAAAGGAAAAATTAAATATAAAGGGGATGGAATAAAATATCTCATTTTTGTCTAAGAAGGGAGACAGCGTGAAGAAGAAAGAGATGAAGAGAAGAATAAGAGAGGAAGAAGAAGGAAGAAGAGGAAAGGTACGGAACATTTAGAAGTTTTGTGTATAAGATATTTAAGTAGTGTTTGGGTATAGTTATTTATGATTTCCTATGGATTCTTAGGTTCTTGATCTAGTTCTTCAGGCTAGGAGTTTGAGGTGTTAAAATTCTTGAGTACTGACGGGAGTATGAATCTTCAGCAGGTAAGCAAATTCTTGTTTATGATGTAGGGATCATGTTTGTTGGGAGATTGGCTAACACAGAATTTGAGTTTGGCAAAACCCTAATTATCTATATGTTTGGTTTTGTTTGGGTTATGAACCATTTGGAGATGTTTTCTCAGAGTATCACTGAAATACCCTTTTGATTTTGGTGGAATTTTTTTTTTGGAAAAAGGGCATGAAATCTTGTTGAGCAATCCTTGATTGATCTGAGTACCCAAACATGGGTGGTACGATACCGATGACCAGGAGACCGAAGTGAGTGCAGGTGCCAAGACAGAGTATCGGTGCATTCACATAACAAGGTTAGTCACATTAACAAGTATTCAGTTTGATGCTTAACATCCACGATTTTTGTACTCTTGCTGGCACATTAAGCCCAAGTTAGATCCCTTTGATGATGCAGAACCTAATAATGACTAACGGGGGTTGATTAAGAAGAAATTAAGTGAAAAGCGCATCGTACCTCCTTAGCCTCGGCTGAGTTTGATGTTGGCAAACAATAGCCTATGAGAATATAGAAATTTCTTGAACACATATAATTAATGAGGGTGCCCCGAGACCGGATATTGAATATTATAGCATCTCTGGTACATGGGCGAGGGCACGTATAATGCCGATACTCTACGATTAGTGCGATGGCACTCGTGTCTTAGGCATTTAGTACCGGTACTCCGATTAGTGCTCTGACATCTCGATGTCTTGGCATTTAATTGCCAGTATCTTTGATTCGTCGTGACACTCTCATGGTGCTTGGCCACTTCTACTTTATCAGCCTGTAGTCTTTGTCTGATCACTTTTGGTACATATTATGTTATGTCTTACATAATTTCTTATTACGGTCTGGGCCAGATCAAAGCAGGTTATATGATAAGAGTTTGAATAATGAACAAGAGTAAAGTAAAGTCTGATACAAGCTACGTAGTACCTATGGGTACCTTCAAACAGAAATATAAGCTACATGTTCACCTCACAGTACCTCCATTACAAGTATAAACTGCATGTAGTACCTACGAATTTGCCTCTAGGTACAAGTTAGCTTTTATAGTACCTCTGGGTTTACTCTTGTAGTACAAGTAACTCTACGAGGAATCAGACAGTATAAAAATTACGCTATAAGAAATTTTAGAGTATATTGTATAGTTTGTTATGTAGTTTAAGCGAGAAGTGCATTATCTATTACTATTATATGCTTCTTGTAAATGAGTATCGATGCATGTGTATATGTATAAGTCCTTATGTTTCCACATAAAGCCTAAATCTGCTTACGGGTTTAATCGTGTAGGTACGGAGGGCGTCCACGATCTTCAGCATCTTCTTGGGCAACTTACTTGTGAGTCCATCGCTAGGTTTTGCGCTGATTATGTAAATGTAAATGTCTGAGTTTTTGTATATGTATATGTATATATAAATGGGACTCAGACTGTATGTATTGGCCTTTATGCCACTTGACGGTGATAGTTTTATTTTTGTATATTTGAATATAGTATTTTAGTTCGGTTTATAAGACTTGGAACCACGATACTTGGCACGGGTAAGAGTCCCAGTCTGGTCACGCACCCCTTCGTGCCAAAGCGAGGGGTGAAGCATGACAACAACACCTTTACTAGCCTCACAGTTTGCCTTGCAAACACATTTACGATAGTAGAACCACTGGTCAGACACAATTGGTAGATTAGAACGGTCGGGCTATTGTAAATTCATTTATCGACATATTTCATTTAGACATTAAAGCCCTTTAAAAAAAATTGTGGAATCATTTTCAATCTTTTGATGAGCCCATTACAATTTGTTTAACCAAATATGGCTTACAATGAAGGCATTCCTTGCCCATTCAAAATAATATAAAATCGTTTCAAGTTTAACTCTTTTGATCACAAAACATCAATTGTTCAAAAATAGGATGGTTGCATATGGCCCGGGTATATGCTTTACTCCACGACTTTCTTGATGACTCTGCTCCTTGATCTTAGGTCCCATTTCATTAATCACTCGATACTGGCATTGGTAAAAACAATAAACAGCATTTCATGCTTAGTGGTTCTATAGAAATTCTCTCTTCATTTCATTTTAAAATTGAAACATGCAATATTTATAAAATAAATGCTAATACAGTTGTGATGACAATGCGTATAATACGTATCTTTTCTTTTTTTCGATAAATCAATTACAATTCATTAGTCATCTCGAGCTATCATTTTCATATACACTAAATCATTCAAATCTAAATCTCATTAGTACTTTTCCAATCTCATTATCATTTTGCATTTAGCCCTTACTGGAATTTAACTTTGTATGATTTCGGTGCAAGGATAACGAATCCACTTGAAGCGCAGTCCCAGGCTATAAATTTGAGTATGTATATATATATATATATATATATATATATATATATATATATATATACTATATATATATATATATATATATATATATATATATATATATATATATATATATATATATATAATATGTACTCGATTGGTGTACACTATCAATCTCACATCCTAGGCTCTGGTCGGTATGCCACAATAAGTACGTTTGTTCGAGCTCTTATTGGTATACCAATTTATCCTTGCTTAATTTGTGATTAACATTCTGTATTAAGAGCATTCAAATCTTTTAGGAAATCGGTATATTATGTATTTCTATACAAACAAATCATTTCAATGCATGAACAATCAATTTCTCAAATTTCTTAACTTAAATCAACTTGCAATTCATTTCACAATTTATTTGCATCAAATCAATTTAAAATAATTCAACATGCAATTCAAACATTTGGAGATAGAGATTCGAAATATTAAAGAAATGTGTGAACAAACCAAAAAGCTTTGCACTTTGATTCCAATCCTTGGAATCTCGATCTCAGTTCAGGTTTTCCTCCTCATTAGCCCATATTCCAATACAATTAAAGAACAATATTATTCATGTATGCTAGTGATTTTGGTTAGGGTTGATTTTGAATATCATTCTTAACTCCTCATTGCAAATAGAGGCGAATACAAGCTTTGGTATATTTGTTAGTTTCCCAAACTTTAATCCATCACATAACCAAATTACTAAAATTTTTTCCTTGCCTTATAATCCTTTTCCATTAGTACTCTTAATCAACTAAACCATCCCTAAAGGTAGATTAAGTAAAAAACCTCAAACAACCACTAACACCACATGTAATGACCGTTATTTTCCAGTTTTGCACTCTCTGGACTTTATTACCCAAAAATAATTCAAACGGTCTTCAAAAATTTTGAAACTCTCCAGTTTAGTCCTTTATATATCCAACGACATCTATGAAAATTTTCAATTTAAAATTCCTTTTCTAAGGCTCTCAACCACATAACACAAATAGGGCAAAACATGCTGTTTTTTTCAAACAGCAGTACCTTTAAAACATGTCACCAAAACCAATCCTAATGTTGTCCAAAATTAACTTCAAATATTGATTTGATTAGCTTAGACCAAGGCCTAACCAACCCCCAAGCACCCAAAATTAGATTATAAACCAATTGGTACAGTTTTTGCTTTAACATCTAGACTACTCTAATTTGCAAAACGGAATCTGTAACCACTTTGTGATTTACGGGCACTTCAATTACAAATTGCATACACTTCCTTCAAGTAAATTATTCCCCTAAGTCTAGTTTATCCATAATTTTGAATCTCAAATTGGATGAGTGAAACTCATTTATGGCCAAACCACAACTACTCCCAACCGGGGCATGCAGCCTGAGCTGAAACTCACCTTTAAGCACATTTTCAGAGCTTTAGTGATGCAATTTGCTCTGGTATACTCTATAATTTTTGTCTCTATCTCTTGTGGTTATTTACCAATTGGAATCACTTCATTTGGTTGATTATGGCAATCTATAAAGCCAGAAACAGAATCGGGAGTTTTGATAAAATTTTGACATCATTTCCTTTGAAAACCAAACATTTCCCTTTTTACAAACACTCCTCCAAACCAATTCAAACCAATACCAAAACCCATTTACAACCAATACAAAATACCTTTATCCACATTTGGGGTTTTCCCCAACCAAAACACAAGAGAAAAGGGGTTAGGGTTTAGTTTCTTACCTTTGAATCTCTTGATTTTTCAACACTAAGCCTTCCCTCTTCTTCTTGATCACTTGGAAACCATAAATGGGAAGATCTCCCACCAAAACCTTGGTCTTCTCTCAACCCTAGCTCTCTTTTCTCTCCCTTTGCTCTCCAAGAACAAAAAACACACAAAATGTGCCTTATCTTAGACCACATTTGGTCTTAATCTCATTTAATGGTTAGGCCTTGTTTGGCTTCTGTTCTTTGGCTTTGAAAGAAGTCCCATTTCTCATTTTTGACATTTTAAGTCTTATTTCCTTACGTTTAACTCACATTGGGATTTAAGCTTATTCTATTTTGGCCCTTAGGTCCTCATTTTACAAATTCCAAATTTGCCTTTACATAGGTAAATTCGGGTTGTATATATTTTTTTAAGTTCTTAAGTTTAAATTCAAAAAATTTCCATTTACTTTATTTTATACCCTAAACACATAATAATAAAAAAATATATGCATAACAATACTAAATTATTTTTACAGGGCGTTACATCTAGGATATCCATGATACACATTAGTTCCTCTTCAAGGTTCTACCATCAACAATCTAGCCCCGATCATTACATGAGTTAGATCTGGGTGTAATTCGAACTTGTAGAACTATGGAATGTCGAACACTTGATGACTTAGGCGGTAAAAGCGAAGCCAGTGCTGTCGTATCAAACCTCTCATTACTAGGGGCCCAATATCTACCTGGTAATAGCTTTCCTGGCATAACTAGCTACTCCTCTCTTAGGCATCACCTTCAAGAGAAGACATGATCCCACTTACACCTCAAACTCTGGGGTGCATGCGATCGTTTGTTGGCGTAGCTCTTCCTCTCAGGCTACGACCAGCGAAGGCGCTTCCGTGTCAAATCCACCTTCTCATGGTTTGTCTCCTTTGCAAATCCAGGAACCCAGTAGTAGGTCTTTCTCCCACCTCGTCTGTAAGCCCAGGAGATAAACAGCTCATATATGGTGCTTATAGAGTTACCATCGAATGCTAAACCCGATAGTATTGTTGTAAGCAAACTCCACAGTGCTTTCCTAGCTACCCTTGAGATCTAGGACGCATGCCCGTAGCATGTCCTCTAACGTCTTGATGGTCCTCTCTAACTAACCATCCGTCTGAGGATGAAAAGCAATGCTCATCATCAACTGTGTCCCCATGGTTCGCTAGAAACTATCCTAAGAGTGAGTCGTAAACTTAGGATCTCGATTTGATACAATAAATACCGGTACCCCATGTAATTGGATAATTTCTCGTACATACAACTTTGTAGAATTCCTCCCGATTGTGAAGGTCATCCACACAACCAAAAGTGTCTGAAGCTTAGTGCTTAGATCCTGTCGCACAACTGCGTCGTACCCTCGTGTCTTTGGCAAGTGAGTGCAAAATCCATCATGATATGCTCCCTTCCACTCGGCTACTCCGAGGGTGGGTAACCAGTTGGCCTCTAGTGTAGCCTTTACTGCTAACACATAATACATCAAATGACAAAATCTCCAACATGTTTCTTAAATCCCACTCTAGTAATACAAGCAACAAAGATCATGGTACATCTTCATGCCACTTAGATGCATAGAAAACGGAAATGCAATGGAACTCCTGGGGATCTCCTCTCTCTCGGATCTATTTGGGAACCACAGCTGCGTCCCTATACCGAGACACCATCCCATGTGAATGGTCCAACGTCGTCACCTGTATCAGGCGTATAAGTCAGCGACGGACAATATCTCCCATGTCTGACCACAGGGCTTCGGCCACTCTTTGCTTAGTAGGAGATGGGCGTAGCCACTCGCTCCCAAGTACCACTGGCTTTGGTCCTTGTAGGTGCGAGGCGAGGCGCTCCTGTCCTAGGGCATCTACCGCTCCTGGAAGCCACACTGGCTAACACTCCCGGTGATCTTTGATGAGTGCATCGTGTGCGCCACATTTGTCTTACACGGATGGTAATCTGAGAAGTGAAGTCATAGTCCTTCATAACCTTTATCCTGCGTTTACCTGTGTTGAGGTCTAGCTGATAAAATGTATGAATCTTGTGGTCGAAAACACCTCGAATTGCTCATATTATAGATAGTTGGGCGAACCTTTAAGGCAAAGGCAATGACATGACTCCATGTCATGTGTAAGGTAACTTTACTCGTGTTTAACTGTCAAGAACCGTAAGCCATTACCCTCCCGGCCTACATTAAAACACAAGCAAGTCCGTCCTTATAGGCATCACAATACACTGTATACCTCTATCCCTTTTCCGGAACTATCAGAATAGGAGCTGAAGCAAGACTCCTCTTCAATTCCTGGAATGCCCTCTCTCACAAGTCATTCAACTTAAACTTGACCTCCTTTCAGGGCAATCTCATCATAGGAACTAATCGAGAGAAGTCCTCAATGAACCTCTTGTAATACCCTACCAATCCCAATAAACTACGTATCTCGAAGACTAACTTCGGTCTCTCCTAGCTCATAACTCCGCTCTAACCTTCCGGTCCACGGATAACTGCCGATACCACATGCCTCAAGAATTTCTCCGCAATAAGCCAGAATTCACACTTATTGAATTTGGCATACAATTTATGGTCCTTAAAAACCTGGAGCACAATCCTCAAATGATCCTCATGCTCCTCCTCAAACTTAGCGTATCGTCGTCAGTCCACGTTAATTAATGCATGAACTGATCTAGATAGGGCTGGAATACCCTATGCATGAGAGCCGAATGCCGCTGTAGCATTCACAATCCGAAGCGTACTATCAGGAACTCCGGAAATGCCAATACCTCGTCCTAAACGCCGTCTTAGGGATATCTGCCTCCTTAACCCTCAACTGATGGTAATTGGTGCTGAGATCTATCTTGGAATAAACCCGCGTCCGTCTCAGCTGATCAAACAAATCATCAATCCGCGGCAAAGTCTACCTATTCTTGATAGTAACCCTATTCAACTGCCGGTAATCAATACATAGCTGAAAGGTCTTGTTCTTCTTCTTGGCAAACAACACCAGAGCGCCCCAAGGTGAAGTGCTCAATTTAATAAAACCCCTATCCAACAATTCCTGTAAATTGGACTTTGAGTTCCTACAACTCAACAGTAACCATCCTATGTGGAGTCATAGAAATGGGCGATGTACCAAGGTGCAACTCAATAGTGAAGTCTACATCCCTCTACGGAGGTAATCCCGGTAGTTCATCCAAAAAAATGTCCTCATACTCACAAACCGCCCAAGGTAGACCCAACTCCTGTCCCGCCTCGTTCTGTGGTAGGTTTGCTGTACCCAACCCACTCAACCCGCGATGCCATCTAGAGTCGTGACACGACAGTGGTAAAGCATCATGCTTATCCCTCAAACCTAAACAAACATCATCCCGTGTGCTGCAAAGAACCCTATAATGATCACAATCAACGACGACTGCCAGATCGCCAACCGCCTATCCTGATGACATCAAACTCCAACATGTCCATGACCTTAAGGTCCACAATGAGTAGAATCCCCGAGATCTCTAACTCACAATCCCGACATACATGATCAACGGCCACCCTAGTTCCTAGGGGAGAACTCACATGCAATAGCTCTTCCAAGTTTTCAACCTCTAATCCAAAAATTTTCACTTATCTTTAACACCCACCTACCGGATGTTCCGTCCGTCGTCTACCTCCCTCTTAATGGCCATAGTTGTCTTAACCATCAAGTTCGTGTCTTGTAGGAGGAGTCCTACAATTTTACCCCAGATGGACATTTTCAGACCATCCTCAAACTCTTCACTTCGGGGCCATGTCCGCGGCCACATAATCGAGTCGCTAAACGGCTAATTCCAATGAACTTAGCCAATGATTGGTACCATCATCGCTCCTTGTTTCAATTCTGTGAACTCCCGATCTTGCAGATGTCGAAAGGCATTAATTAGGAAATATTTTCCCATGAAGAACTCACATGCCTCTTCCCATGTCATTGCCTCCAAGTTCCTTGAGGCTTTAACCCAATCCCACCATACTTGGGATTCACCCTCTAGATGGAATGCAGCTAGCCTTATCCTCGTTGCATCAAAGGTGATCTCCATAGCCTCCAAGATCTTCCAACTCGGTTTAATCGATGATCGCCTTCCATCGGGTCCCTTCCTCCTCAAGGTCGAGGATGATGCCTTGAACTCCTCTAGAGGTTACTCGCCCTCCTCGCCCACACTTGCATTAGCTCCTCGTGCAATGGTGGTAGCCACACACTCATTACAGAATGGCAGCATCACAAGACCAATACCCTAGAAGGCTCGCTGGGTCAAAGGCCCCAGAAGGGGCTGGTCATTGCCCGCCACCGCCTCGCGCCCCTTCCTCAACTATCCATCTACATATGTCAAATAGCAATTAAGTTTCACACGGTATCCCAAATAAATAGAGATCAAGTATAAACTCTGAGATTTCCCTCCTTTTCTAACTAGTAGTGCATGTGCTAACTACTAATAGACCTCAACATCCCAAACTACCCCGTTTGTTCCTTTTCTGAACCCTATGGTTATGTTTCTAACCCTAGTGTTCCTCTTTTTTTCCATTACACTTTACCATGTATATCATTGACACAACACACAATCATGTAGCATATTGAAACACAAAGCATGAAATGCACAATGAATGCAATGGTCTAGACCCATGCCTATCAGTTTTAGGTAATCGATACCGCGCTCGATACCGCTGCCGTGACGCTCAAAATTCCGGGGGATCAATTGATCAACCATCAACCTGTGGAAGACCCGTGGGTATCGCGTAACCCGATACCACACCATGTGTCCATTCATCGGGACCCATCATTTTTCAAACTAGACAGAGTCCTTGTGGATATCATGTGATCCGATACCATATCGTACGTCCTGTTCACCGGGATCCATCATTTTAAAAAAACGGACAAAGTCCCTATGGATATCGTGTGACCCAATACCACATCATACGTCCTATTCACCGGGATCCATCATTTTATAAAATCAAACAGAGCCCCTTTCGTGCTAGGAGCTTTTCTGAAAACTATTTAGCACCATACACAATGCAACAGGAAAAACAACACTTGGCAGTTGTTCTGGGTTCACCTAGGCGAAGCACTCCTTTTCCTAGGCGAACTGCTTCGCCTAGCCGAGGTAGAACCTCACCTTTAAGGCTGCCCTCGGGTTTGCTCAGGCGAAGCCCACCCTCGCCTAGGCGAGGCAACACCTAATTCAGGATGGCTATTCGCCCAAAAATTTACAAGAGTTAGGTTTTCAACTCTAAAACACATTTGTACATGCCAAAATGAATTTATTCCAAAAATATTGAATGCCAAACCAATAATTTGTTCCAATTTATTTTACAAGACAATTACATAAGTAATTATGAAGCCACAATCCAACTTTCTTTACCCTTGCGGCCCCAAATGTGAGCTGTCCACCGATGCTTGTCCCACACCTGAAATGTTATCCCGTATAGGGTAAGCCACGCCTAGTAGAGTAAATCCTATAGAGGCTACTCCCCACCTAAGTGCACATGCAATGCTTACACTTAACAATTTTCACATTCACATCACAATTCCAAGCAAGATATGCAATCCTAGATTGGAATTCTACATGCCATGCCATGAAATGAGATGAGACTCGCTCATGCACCATGCCCGAGTCCTTACCGACTCCCTCTGTACCCGAGTCTTTACTGATTCCTACCACACAATGCAACGCTAATGTGTGATAAAATCCGTCATAGATGTATTACATCCAATAATCATTTTCAAACAAAATCCATTTGTTTATAAACCAAAAGCTTTTTGGATGTTACACCTCAATGATCATTTCTTATACAAAACCATGTGTCTTTTGTGGGCAGCAAATTTTCAGGGTCTCATCGCAGGCTCCGCATGCCTTCCAACACTTTTTGGATTTTCACCGTCGAAGTGTCTAAACCAGTCCAAGTCTTTCACCGAAAGGAGTATCTAGCCCTTCTTACTATTACCTGACATAAGTTTTTACATCTCTTTTAACAATGCGACTCTGCTGGATTTCGTCCAATGGTACCAAGCCCACTCATCAATCACCAAGTGAGGTGATTGATTTTAACCACGCACTCACACCTATGTAATGCAATGTTCCTATGCATAATGCAATGCGATGTGTCATTGCATGTCTATGTCATGCCACATATGTGATGAATGCCATATGGACAATTTATCTCATGCATTTAACCATGCATCATAGACAATTATATTACATGCATATAATTTCCAATTAAACATTCAAAACAATGTTAATACATTTAGAACACATATATTAACATTTCACCAAACCACAACAAACAAGCATGCTATCACATATCAAGCAATAACACACTTAATCCTCAAGGAAAAATGTGGCATATAGAGTGCCCACAACAATTACTCAACAGCCCCTTAACCCAAGCTCAAAACTGGTCATAAAATCGACCAAAACAACCCTTTAAACAAGCCACAATCCTGGCCAAACAGGCCCTTATCCGTTCGGATTAATATTTTCAATACAAACAGTCCCTAAACACTTTTTGGGACTTATTACATATAATTCACATATAAACACTCATCAATCTCAATATATTAGAGCACACATATCAACATTTCATCACATCAACACAATCAACATGTCATTCGAAATCACACAGCCCTCTTGATCCTCAAGACCAAATGTGGCATAATGTATGCCTACAAAACAACCCACCATAAATTCCCTACAAGCCATAACAGCCCTCGAATGCTTCATACACAAGCCTGGGGTCATCCCCCAAAGAATCCATTTCACTCCAGCGGGTCTACCTTCACCTAGAAGGGCGGTTCGCCTATGCGAAGAGGTTCGCCTAGGCGGACCAGTACTGCATCATAATCTACTTCCAAGTTCGCCTGGGCAAACCACCTCTCGCCAGCAACTCCTTTGCTCTAGCGGTTGTCAATCTTCGAGAAGATTACTGATGCCTTCACTCTGGCGAAGAACACATTGTTGGAACTTCGAAAATCCCATTTTTCTTCTCCCAAACAAACCTTAAAATGAAAAATCCATTTTTCTTAGCCCAAAGGTGGAAAATAAACTAAGGTAGGAAGAATCCCTACCTCTTGAAGCGTAGTAGCACTAGTGGGAAGCCTCCCTAACTTGAAATCTTTGATCTCCCAAAAACTCCTCCTTTGGATCTTCGGTGAAACCCCTCATTTTTTGTACCCATGCATAGGCCTTGTCAAGTATATGAACTTTCATTCTTGACTCAACAAATTCCGACCAGCGGAATTCCGAGGATCAAAGACAGAAGCTTGGAAGCTCTCTTTCCCTTCTCCCTTCTCTCTCACGTAAGAAAAATAGGAAAAGGAAATGTGATATTTTTCCTTTGTCCCACAAGCCCCTCACTTATGTTTAAGTGAATGGCTCACGTCGTGCCACGTGCCCACAACATGTCCAGGTCCGTTTCTACCCTAAAATGATTCATTTCATCCCGGTCTAAATTAAAATCATTTTAAATAAAATTTTCTTAATTTACTTTCCAATTTCGAGATTTTTCTCAAAAATCTCGTTTTTAGGGTCTACTATGCACAGGCCTTGAAAATCGTGAAAATCCAACTGTCTCGAATTCAACGAAATTTGTTTAGGTAACTAGATTTCTCGATACGAATCCAACGGTGAAGTCTGTTTTATCATCTGAGATCTATAAAATTTTAGGTTTGCAACTTGTACTATATTGGCAATTTATCGCACATTTTTCTAAAAAATCAAATTTATCCGGGTTTTACATTGCTAAAAACTAATGATGCGGGAACATTATACAAGTGCGAAACAATTCCTCTCAAAGAACTTTGGTATGAAGGATATGGGTGATGTCATATGTCATTAAAGATAAAGATTCATAGTGAAAGATCTTGAGGCATTTTAGGTTTGTCTCATGAGACCTATATTAACAAAGTCTTAGAGAGATTTCGGATGAAAAGTTGTTCACTAAGATTGCGTTTGTTTTTTTCACTTAATGCTGAATATAACTTTTTTTGAGCTTAATGCTGAATAGTACTTAATAGCATTAAGTATTAAGTTGTTTGTTTTTTAACATTAGGTAAAGGAGGTAGGATGACAATCTGAATGTATTATTTTAGGTTCCTCGTCCCGCCTTGCTCTGAATGTGTACATGTTTAATTTAATTTAATCGGGTTTTTGGGCCGAGTTTGAGTTTATTTTCTCAAATCCGATACTGCCCGTGTATTGTTATCAGAAACCCGAGAAAATTAGAAATTTTCAAAAATGGCAAAATGTTAACAAAAATAATAAATTGCCATAAGAGTTCAGGAAGTTTATAAAATTCTCTAGATCTCGGATAACGAAACGGACTGGGCGCTGTTAAATTCGTCTCGGAATCTAGTGACTCAAAAAAAGTTTCGTCGAATCTAAGACAAAATGTAAATTTTTCGACTGGATGATAGTCGCGCGACTTAAGGATCTAGATTTTTTCGACATTTTCGATTCTGATCATAATATTTTTATTTTTATGAAAAATATTAATTTTAATATAATAAAAATAAAAAATCAAATATAAAAAAATTAAAATTTAAAAATAAAAACAAAAATAAATTGTAAACGGGGAGAATTTGGGAGTTTTCTCATCTCCGCCCCATCCTGTTTAATTTTTTAAATGAGACAAGTTTGGGAATTGAAAAAAATAAACGAGCCGGGTCGGGATGGGACCGCCCCGTCCCAAACCCCGTTGTCATCCCTAGTAGTGTATATTGCTAGCTCTTCTTTTTATTGAAATTAACGACAGCTTTTCTTATTTTTGTGGAAAAATGACTTTTCTCGACAGAAAAAGCTAAATATTTTCACTTTTCTATTTTAACTTTCCTTTTAAAAATTCCTCAAAGAATAAGTCATGAAAATTTTAAAACAAACAGCCTTACCGTCGAAAGCACCAAATTTTTCAAAGATTGTTCAAAAAACAAACGCCACCTAAGTCCAACTCCCCATGTTGAAGGGCGATGTCTGGGCTGACTAGTGACCAAAGAACAATTTTTGGAAGGAAATTGTAGTAGAGAGATATTCCATATGCTTTAGTTGTTGGAAGCAATGTTTTAAAAATCGAACCAAGAATCGAACTTAAAAGTTAATGGGTTCACTAGCTTAACGGTCGATTTGTGGTCGAACCGTAATAACAAATCGACACATAAATATATAATTTATAAATAGAAAATTAAAATAAATTTTAAAATTGTAAAATATATAAAATGTATTTCATATTAATATATCGAATACTTTTAGTTTTATTAAATAAACATTTATGATACATAAATATCAAAATATATTAAAATTTAAAGTATTATATATTTTAAATTTATTTATATATATATATATATATATATATATATATATATATATATATATATATATATATATATATATATATATATATATATATATATATATATCACATGTATTAATTAAGTAATATCATAAATGGATAACTTTATTTAAAATTACAGAATATTTAAAGACTGGGTCTTTCAATTCCCTTAGCTTCTATAACTATATTAATATACATATATATTAACTACAAGGTAAATATACAGGGTTGACTATATTAATATTCTCATTTCATCTTATATTACTATTTCTTAAATTAACTAAGGTACCGCTTGATAAAATGAAAAATTAAGTGTCGAAAATTAAGGTCGAATTTCATAAGTATTGAATCAGATCAGAAAATCGCTTGATAAGTTATCGACAATTGAATGTCAAGATAAATATATTGTTTGATAACTCAGAATGCTGAATACTAAAATTATGTATTTTACATATTTACCCTATTATCATTGTATTACATATTATCCAAAATAAATAGAGTTTCTAATAATATTTTATTTTTCACTATAATTATTAATTATTATTTAAAAGAAAATCACTATAAACAAGAAAAAGAAAACGAAACAAAATAAAATATAAAGGCAAAGAAAGAAAGATCTTTTGCTCTCCAAACCCACCGAAACTAAACTCAAACATTTGTAATCGTCCCACTAAACGTGAAATTCGCTTCTTATCTCTCGCAATGAAAATATTTTATTCAATTAAAGTGGTCAGGCTGTACCAAGATGAGCCAAGAATGGAGAGAATGGAGAATGGAGAATGGAATTATTCTAAATTATTATTTTAATTAAAGTAAAAAATACTTTTTTAATAAAATGAGAATGGGGGTGGAAATTGGTGGGCTCACCATAGAGAATTGTAGAGGGAGGGAAAAAAGTAGAACAGTGGGAGAGAGAGAGAGAGAAAGCAGCTTTAGAGAGAGAAGTGAGCGCTTCTATTAATTTATTCAAGTCTCGATCATCGTCACTCTCACGACGCAGTAAGAGATTTTCAGAGAGTTAGGAATCGCTTTATTTTCTCTCTCTTTTGTCCGTTGTTTGTTCTAGACAAACCCAATGAGAATTTGACTCGGTTTCAGCGAAAATTGAGGTGGGAAATTGGAACAGTAACTGGTGATTGTGGAAATTGAAAGGGCCTTTTTATTGATTATGTTCTCGGGTTGTGGTGTTTTCTTGGTCTTTTCCTTTCCATGAAGAATCCCTTTTTGGGTCTAGAAATTTCTTTCACTTTTTGTCTTTTTTTTTTTTTTTTTTCAAAGCATTTTGGTCGCTTCAAATCTAGTGAAGTCGGAAGTTTCTGAAGAACCCAATTCAGATCTCTAAAAGCCGGAACTGGTTTTCTTGGAAATTTTGTGTTGGAGGACAAACCCAACTGAGAAATTTCTTTCTATTTTTCATTTAACCAAATTTTCTCCAGGAAACGAAAAACAGAGAAAAAAGAACAAAGGAGTGGGGAAACTGAACCCCAAACCGACTAATCAAAACCAAATCCCCAAACACAATGTAAGAATTCCCTAAAATCAGCAAAGAATAAAGCATACCACCGCTAAACTGGCCGACTAAACTCCCCTTATCCATCTTAAAAACCCCAAACCCAGATCGCACTAGAGATCAAAGACACACCCCACAAAGAAATTGTTGATGAGTGAGAAAACGCGAAGTGAATGACGAACATGTGGTAGAGAACCGCGATCGCTGAGTGCTATAGCAACCATGATATCGGATCTTCGCAAGGCAAGTCAACACTACCGGAAGATTCCAACTGCGGCATCGGCAAGGACCTCGCAGCTTGCAATGGAAAGAAACAAGGAGAACGTAGAAAGAGCCCTAAAACGGTCACTTTAAAAAAATGTTTTGTTGAGCGTGTTCTCAAGATTCTAATGCTAAGTGGTCTCTACCTACTTATTATTTTCAATGTTTTTCATTTGGGTACTCCCAATCATTGCTCTTGTAAATTTTGTTATTTAAACATATTGAAATTAAAATCATTGAAAATTTTCATTTTCAATGGTTTGAACTTTTTCAATAATTTATCAAACAAGGCCTTAATTTAAGATTCAAAAGTGGAATACATTAAATTTGAATCCCACATCAATTAGTTATGGAGAAAAGAGAGGGTTTAAAAAGTGAAACCTTCAAAGATGCTGCCAAACTTCGTGGGCTGTGCAATGGACCATGTGTTTATTTAATAGGGTGTTTATTTGTCATAAATATGGCATTGAATGAAGATTTTGGAACTTTAAAAAAGAAGTAGGGAGTTCCGAAAAAGAAGTGGAGTGTGAACCGCTCCGTTCGCCCAAAACCGGACGATTCACTCGGCTCAACGGTCTGACCGTTGGGTTGATCGGTTCATTACCGGTTTGATTCAAAAAGGTTCTAAAATGAAAACCAAACCGGAAAACTGGCCAGTCGACGATTGAACTAAGGATCGCCGATCCAACCGTTTTACATTGGTTGAAAGTCTCATGTATGCACAGGTTTGTACTAGACCTGACATTGCCTATGATGTTGGAGCATTGCGTATATTGGAAAGTAATCCAAGGGTCAAGCATCGAAAGTCAGAAGAAGGTAATGCGCTACCTTCAGGGTATAAAGCACTTCATGCTGACGTACAGACGAACTAGTTGTTTAGAGGTGATTGGCTACTTCGACGTCGACTTCGTTGGCCACATGGACTCTAGAATGTCCACATCAGGTTATATTTTTATGATAGAAAATGGAGATGTCTTAGAGGAGCATGAAGTAGGTCTTGACAGTCACTTCCACTATGAAGGTCGAGTTTGTTTCCTGTTTTGAGGCCACTTCACATGGTGTTTGGCTCAAGAGTTTCATTATTGGTTTGAGAGTCGTTGATTCTATCCAAAGGCCATTAAGATTATATTATGACAACTCAACTGGGTTTTCTTTTTTTTTGCTAATAATGAAAACAATGGGAGTCGAAGTAAACACATCGACATAAAATACTTAGCAATCATGGAATGTAAATAAGGAACATAAAGCGGTCATTAAGCACATGCACATTGAGTTGATGGTCACAGATCCTCTGACTAAAGGCCTGCCCATCAAGAATTTCAAGGATTATGTGTAACTAATATTAGACTGGGTCCCTTTTTTGTAGTCTCAACTCCTCTATATTTGTACATATTCAATGTTATTATTGAAACTCTTATTCAGTTGATGTTTCTCATAAAGTTGTGCACATTCAATTTCTTTTGTGATTAGAGAAATATCATCAAGTTTTGACCTATAATAAACATAGGGTTTATTCATAAAGTTAAAGGTTGTTATAGAAAAGGACAAATATACTGTGATACATGGAAGATAATACTCACTTTAGAGAACCTATCGCCATGATTCATATATTTGTTTCCTTATTAAGATGAAGTTGAATTTATGAATCAAGTGAGAGAATGTTGATTTAGTCCTCCATGTTTGACCAAGAAGATTTAGTCTTCCACGGAGAGGCCTATTTTAGTGTCCATCACCTGAGTCCAAAGTAAATTAAGTGGTGGGATCCACTTAATAATAACAAATATAGGATGATGGTTTCCTATCAATATGATGTCCTATTTCCTGTTGGGCCCTGGCTGCCATATCTCGTTTTAGTCTTCCAACACCATCAAGAGAAAGAAAGAGATACTCAAGCTCTAAAAGATCCCACAATTTTTAATCATTTTCCATTTGAAATTCCTAATATGGCCGGAGGTACGATTAATTAACTTCCACATTTAATTTAATTTATATGTGAGATTTATTCTATCGTTATTTATATAATTTAAATCTCACATTTCATATCAAGCAAGTCACAACTCCGATGATACCTAACCTCTATATGTTTGGATCTTGAAAGGAATGTTAAATTTTTGTATAGCTGAATAACACTATAATTTCATAATAAATGGCATATTGTTCTTATTATAGGCTCAATTCTTGTAGGACCTTTTTCAACTATAAAATTTCTTTAGATGCTTCTTCTATGGCCGGTATATATTATGCTTCTATGGTTGAAAAAGCAACAACTTACACATTTTAATGACATAGATTGACAAGAAAACTACTCCCCTACAAAAGTCATTAAGAATCTTAAAGTATACCGTTTGGAATCTAAATCATTAGCCATGTTTGCATCTGAATACTCTTCTAAAATAGATTCACTACTGTCAAGTACATTTTAGAAGTACCTCTTGTTAGTCATTGCTAAGAGGAAAGCATGAAACAACCTACAAGTGTAGAAATAATTGCTTTGTCTTTATTAATGTTGAATCTTTCAAGAATCTTGTCAATGGAGGCTTCTTCATATAACCAAAGTTTTTTCCGTTCCTCCCATCCCAAGATATCTTCATGTCCATATATGTTTCACCGATTTGATGTCTTTCACCCAAGGTTAAAACTATCGGTTTGGATATTCTGGCGCCCTAACTTGTTCACGGTGTCGAGCGAAGTGTCGTATTGTGTATTTTTACATTTACTATAAACTTGTTCATTCATATCTTTGTTAAATGTTAACTTGAAATATATTACGTAACAGCGGATTACAAATATCTTCAAACTCCGTAAATGAGTGTTCGGCTTATATACAAACTTTACATTGTTTACCAAAAGCAGAACATATACAAAATAGACCAAAAGGTCCTCAATGGGCACCTAGTATTTAAGATGACCTTGATTGCGATGGGACATCTGGCTTCTATTTCATCTTTGTATTTTGCGGATGAAACACGTTCTAAGCTTATGGCTTGGTGGGAATAAATACTGGAAGTGGATGACCTAATAAGGATGTCACACTTTAGACACAATGCATGTACATCTAACATATCATATATACATGCTTATACATGTTCATACATACTCATTTAACGTCTTATATCATAACACCAGTTTATACATATCGTAATTCATTCTTTTCAATTCTTCGTATACGTTTTGTGTCATTTTACACTTTACTTCTTGTTCTTGTCACAGTGTACCAGCACAAAGCAGTGTTATGTTTCTCATATCATTTCATATCATGTCATTTATCATATTCAAATCATTTGCATATTCTTGTCATTTGTTTTTATGTTTCATGTCTTCATATACCTTAGAAGTGGATACGGGAAACTATAAGGACCCGAAGGTGTTGTTATCATTGTACGAGACAACGAAATATAAGGGCTCGAATGCGTTGTTATCATTATACGAGACAATGAACTATAAGGGCTCAAAGGCGCTATTATCATTGTACGAGACAATGACCTCAATAAGGACCCGAAGGTGTTGTAAGCCAAACCTTAAACGGGGCCAATGGATCGGTATCTTGCGAGACTTTTATCACACATTAAACCTGCCCATTTATCCCTGAGTTCTAAATGAGACAATCATTTTATTTCATTTTAAGTATATCTCATATCCAGATCATATTGTTATCCGATAATAGCCATAGATATTCCCGATGCGTTTTCACTGCTCTTTGCATTTTCATGTATTTCCGTAAACTATCAAATATTTCTTACAAACAGAGCTCCCTTTTAAACAAATTTTCTAGGTCCAATAGGGTCCAAATTTGAAGACACCTATTTCAAGGAGATTTGTTATCATAAAAGTCTAGTTTACCCAGAATTTTAAATCACTCAATTTGGATGAGTGATAGTCAAGTTATGACCTAAACAACCAGGATCACTCTAATGTCAAAACATAACCAAAACATAACTAGCTATGGCATGCAACCTAGCTCCCCTTTGACGAATTTCTAGGTGCAATGGGGTCCAAATTTGCATATACTTATTTCAAGGATTTGTTTTAAGAAGTCTGGTTGCACAAATTTTGAATCACTCGATTTAGATGAGTGATGGTCAGATTATAAGCGAAAGCAACGTAGGTTTTAAAAAAACGGGCGGCATCTCTAAAACCCGTTATTTTCTCTTAACAAATTTTTCCTCCATTGAGGACCACACAACCAAACCAAACAACCATATAAGCAGCTTAGAGTAACCCCAAAACTAAGCAAATCAATCAACTTCATTGTTGGGGTAAGAATAATTCCTAACCAACAAATAGGAAAAACCTAAACCTATACAATTCCATCAAATATTCCGCCACAGAATCCACTGGGCAGGATTCAAGCTATTATCCTGCAGCAAAGGCTTCTCCTTCTTCTTCCTTTTCTTCTTCTTCTTCTTCTTCTCCTCTTTCTCTCTCAAACGTGACTTAACTCAAATGGGACAATTGCTCAAATTACAAGACCAAATGTGATCTTATCCACTTACATGGCTAAGGCCATGTTTGGAAAATGACTTTTATAATTTATTACCCATTTTTGCATTTAAGTCCTCCTATTCCCTTTCATATACACATTCTTTTCTCACATATTCTAATTGGGAATATAGTCTAATGATCTTATGACATTTGGGTCCTTAGTTGGTAAATTACTATTACCCTCTGTGTGCTATGAATAAATCAGTTGCCACTTATTTTATTTTTAACATTATTATTCGAAAACTTTAACTTTTAACTTTGTAATACACCCTCACTGTATTTATAAAACTGTGGAACATGAGCCCAGGGTGTTACAGATATATCGGTATTTGGATTTTACCGATATATCGGAGATATATCGGTGGATATTTTTACATGAATGTCGATATATTAGAAATTAACAAAAATGCTGAAATTATTAAAATGCTTTGTAAAGGTGTAAATGATATTAATAATCCGTATCGCAGTGATGATTACATTGCAATGGTCTTTCAAGCCAGGAAATAAAGTGATGTGGCTCCATTACACTTGTATTGGCGAATGGATCCCATCTTAGTGAAGACAATACTAAATGCAAAACAAATTACATATTTCATATTCATAATTTCAATCTAAATATAAAGTTATAATGAGTATCATAAGTTAAAAGAAAATGTGTTTTACATTAATTAACATAATTTATTATATTCTATTTATAATCATAAATCTAAATCTAAAGTTATATTAAGTATCTAAATATACATAATATCTTCATATTTTTAGTAATTAGCAAATTTTTATATTTCATGTGTCTATAATGCAATTCTAATAAAGTTATATTAATTATTATAAGTTAAAGAAAATAATGTTTACATTAATTAACAATAAATATACATTATATATATTCATATTTCATATTCATAATCTTGGTCTAAAAATAAACTTAAATTGATGTTAATCTAAATATAAACTTAAATTAATTAAAATTTGTAACTTGCACAAAATTAGGCCAAAAAAATCTTCTAAAGTTCTTCGTCAATAATTGTTTGAGAGAGATCAACAGAATGCATGAGTTCAAAGAATTATTTTCAAGACTTGCACAAATCAAGAATTGTTTGAAAGTTAACAAGTATAGTTTGATATGAAAACAAGCGTTTAGGCTATTGTGAAGTTTGAGTCAAACTATCCGTTTTTGTCAAAACCCTTTGAGAAATTAATTATGACGTTGGATCCAAATATGACCGTTAGATCTTGATCTAGTTATAAATCATTATGACGAGTAGATCATGTCAAATATTCAAAATTCATCGTTAGATAAAAAATCCTATCGTTGGAACCAAAGGAAATTGCGGGTGGTCTTGATGGATTAGATCGACTGATTCAATTTTGGCAATCTGCCGAATGGCATGTGGAGGTTTGCAGCAGGCCCGAGAAATCTCGACCTTCCGCGGCATCTTTATAATCTCGGTCGTTGAATCGTCATCGATATTTGACAATATCTTGATTTTACCTATATGCCGTCAATAATTACCAATATCATTGTAAATTACCAAAAATTAACAACGACACGTATTGTTTGTTCCTTCACCTTATTTGGTTAAGTCAAATTATCGATGATATATCTCTTCCTGTCAGATATATAATGATTTTTGGCTATATTTTCCAATTTTATCCTCTAACCAACTTCTTATTAGGCGATGTTGTATGTGGGATGGCTCGACACCGAAATATCGACATATATCTTGACATTTCTAAACCTTTCACCACAAAAAAAGACTTAGGCAGCTTTTGTTTTTTTTACTTCTATTAAATATAATTTTTTTCAGCTTAATGCTAAAATAATGCTTAATAGTATTAAAGTAATTAAAGATGTTTATTTTTTAACAGCTAGGTAGTAAGTGCTCTTCAACTTCTCCTTCTTATCAATAAGGGTAGTGTTTCATGTTTTGAAATATGACTTTTTCTTAACTCTAAAAGTCAAATATTTTGGTTTTTAAATTTCAATAATACGTTATGATTTTTTAAAATAAGCTTGTTTCCACGAAATATATTTAACTTTCAATAAAAACAAAAACAAAACAACAACATACTTAGTTTCCTTTTAGCTTTTCTAAAATGGGTCTATTATACCTGACTTGTCATAAACTTTTTTTAATATCTTGTCTTAAACTAATCAAATTTCTTATTCAGTGTCCATGTCTATTGACCATATAAGATTTGTCTAAACATGGAACAAATTCTATCTACGCTTCTTTAAATCCTCTAACAGTCTACCTTTATTCCATATAAATTTCTTTGCAAGTCAACATGAAACTATTTCATATCAATTGTCGTAAATTTATTTATATAGAATCCTTATGAAAAGAAAACTACTTTATTTCAACTTTAATAAAAATTTAATTTATTTATATAAATATTTTATTTGAGATTTTATAAAAGAAAATAGTGAGATAAGACAAAAAACTTGAAAAGATGGAGAAAAGATGGAGAAGAAGATGAAAATAAGATAAACTTTTCTAAGGGTTGTATTAGATTTGGACTTTTAATGATATTTATAGACTTTTTTAAGATGGTGACTTTTATAGAGTTTGATAGGTTTTTAAAGACTTCTATAAATTTTGATTGTAAGACCCGAGATATTCCAATTTCTGGAAAAATGGCAAAATCGTAATTTTGGTTAAAATTGTAATTTATTAAAGAATCCATTTATTCTTTGGATCTCGGATGACAAAACGGATTTCACCATTGGAATAGTCTCGCGAAATCGCTAACGCGTGGAAATTTGTGATTAGAGCGGTCGGGTTGTGTTTTGGTATCGCATTTGAAGAGTCTGCGGTAAGCGATTTTCGATGCGATAGTCGCGTATAACGTAAACATGTGCCGTAAGGCCGACAAGTGAAATAATGAAAATGGACGGTAGAGATAGTCTTAGAATGTCAAAACTTAGGAAATGAAGGGACATGGTCGTTTGGAATTTGATTTAAGTCCGCAAAAATAATGAAAATAGGTATATGAGACTCTTCTTCTCAAAAATAAGAACAAAACGTGGGAAGAAGGGAAAAGAGGTCCAGTAGCTATGGAGGTCACGTTTTAGAGAGAGAACATCATACTTCTCTCTAGAATCGTGGGAGATCCGACCGTCGGCAGTCGTCGGGACAAGAAGGAAAATTTACTCTGCGACGGAGGGCTTGTGTGCAGTTTAAGGAGTTTAGACAAACTCCTTGAGAGTGAGAGGTTTCTCCTACGCGGGTTTATTCCTTCTTTGCGTGCTGATGTTTTGGTGAATGAGGCCGTGAGAGCGGTTTGGTGGTCCAAACCTTGGGACCCAGTGTCTGTTTTTAGAACACCCCATTGGAAGCGGCCGGCGACTTGCACGGCTGATTGGAGTTCATTTGAAATCATGTATTAAATCATGTATTGGTTTGGATGAGGTCGGGGAATGGCCGTGAAATAAGTTCTAAAGTAAACAAATGAATCATTTTAAGACTAATAACAAGTTTCCCACTATTCGAAAACGAGTGTTCTCAAAAATATATTTTGTGGTAATGTGTTTGATTGAGTGATTCAAAGTTAGTTGCTCGTGTTTGATCATTAGCCCAGTGAGCTAATTTTGATGTATGAAATGAATTTATGATATGAAGTTGTGTGAATTGAATGTTTTATAAATATATTCATGTTTATATATTTACATGTGAATTAAGCGTATTGGAATTGAGTATATGTAAATTATATCTGTTTGGAACCTTGCCCAGGATTATAGGAGTGAGTCGTAGAGATGAGTCTGAAAATGGTTAAATGGGTTGTCTAAAATGTTAATTATCGGATGGTAGTCCAAACTAAAAATATCAATCGTCGGAGACGGCCCAATTGATATACATCGGAGGGTAATCCACAAATAATATCAATCGTCGGAGACGGCCCAATTGATATATACACATCGGAGGGTTGTCCATAAACAAATAAACATAATATTTCTCATCACAGGGGCTTAGCGAGTGTGAGGGTCGGTGAGGACTCGGGTGCGAGATGATCAGTTAGACATTCAAGTAGGATCATGCATTGCTTGGATGTGTGTTTATTTTGAGCGTTGGCACAAGCGGCTTGGGTGGGTAGCGGCAGGTGGATTCCGCTGCGGTAGCTCGCAGCGAGGATATTTTGCGAGTGGGGCGTGCGGGGGATGGCTCAATCTGAGGCGAGAAGTTGTGAAAGCGGGTTGTGGCTTTGATGATTTTATACATGTATTAGAATTCTCAATTTTGATATATGTGTTGTATAAAGTAAATTATTGATTCTTAGAACTGGGCCCATGGTTGGTATGTTTGAGATGTTATTTATGAAGTCTTGTTTATGGCGTGGCGGTTTATCCTTGTGATGATATATTGGTTGTTTGGACAGGTTTATCTGATGTTATGTTGGTAGAGCTCCCGTGCAAGGAGACTCTTCCGATTTTTCGTGAAAAATGTCGGGTCACCCGACATTCCAAGTGTCGAGGTTGACGGGTAGTCAACGGACCCCCAGGTTTGGGGTGTCACAGTGATAAGTGGTAAATGTATGGGATGACTTTCCTTTTATTTTAAAGACTTTTATAAATTTTTGATAGAATTTTTAGATATGGATATATTTTATAGAGTTTTGTAAATATATAGATGACTTTCATAAACATTTATTTGAAAAAACTTTTATACACTTTGACAGAATTTTGTATAACTGGAATAAATTCAAATTTTCATCGAGACATTTAAAAATAAATTTTTATTTATTTATTTTTATATTTTATTTCATCTCAAATTTTATAATTCTACTCATCACTTCTAAAGTTTTTTTAATTTCCAAAATTACACATTTCTCTTTTTTTCTTATCTAAATAATCAAAATTCCTAATTTATCACATTTCAAAATTTTCTAATTTCCAAATTTATCAATTTATGAAATACAAGAAATATATATTTGATGTGATTTAGCATCATATAACAATGCAAAAAAATATTTTATTCACATACTTATATGAAACGATGCAAACAAAAAAACAATACATATGTGATTTTAGGAACAATCAATAACTATAATTTGAATAAAAAAATCATATTTTATTTCACTAACTGCAATAGGCATACATAATTTTAAAAATTAGAGCAAATTTAAAAAAATAGATTAATTACTACAATCCGAATAGATCTCGGGTTAAACCCTTACCTCAAAAAAATTATATTATATACAAAATAAACATGCGATATTAGACCAAGATCTTGAGTTATACAAATAAATCTCTGTTGATAATGGATAAAGAAAAAAAAACACTGATAATGAATCAAAGAAGAAGAAATTTTTGTGATAGATAAAATAAGATTATCGAGAAAGTGGATATAACTTTGCTCTTCTTATCATTATTCTTCTTTTCATGGATAGTAAATGAAAATAGTGGATAACCGCCTATTTATATCCATTTGGTGTGTGTCATTATAATTTTGATTTTGATTTATATTTTAAATGGGACAAGAATGTGTATTTGAATAAAATTCTGATTTAAAAAAAAATTGAAAATTGATGGGGTTTGAAATAATAGGTCTCCTTGAGGCTGAAGCCTTGAGCCAATGAGATCATGAGGCGATTACTAGCAATAGACATGATGACATCCCCAAATATAGGCCCAAAACAAGAGCTTTTATCCTGTAAATCAAACAAATCTACTTAATAGGAAGTGGGATAATTCCCGATAACTGCTTATCATGTAAATCAAACCAAATCTCATCAATAAGGGAAGTAGGATTGTCACGCCCCGATTCCCGACCCTACCCGATTGGCGGATCGAATTTGTTAAGACCCAGTGAAACCTCTATCTTGGGAACTCTACCTTAATTTGACATTGGGTATCGATCTCATAATATATCAACATCATACAAAAGTCAAAATAACTACCGTAGTGAATTGATGTTTTACATTATCACACATATGCGAGTCTCATTACATATTCAAAAACTATACATTTACAATTCTTGATCGAGTCTTGAACCTACGATGGTGAACTTTGCACTCGTGTTGGCCACTGAAGAATGCGGAAGTTCTCGGACGTCTTCTCACGTACTACGGATTAAAAACCACGTACTAAGCTTTAAACAGTGAGGCTATATATAATATATGTACGGAGTTATAATAAGCATATAACAATACGGATATCGAGAAATTACATGCATTCATCATGGATTTATACAATTACTTATGTATTCTTATATAAAAGTACCCTTAGGTACTACCTGAAGTTCATTGTGCGGAAGTAGTAGAGTATCTTGGTTATCTTGTATTACAAGACTGCTCTTTAGTCGGTCTCCGTGGGAGTTCTGAACTTTCTCTGTATTAGAAATATCCATTAGGTGTCTGGTCGGGGAAAAATACACCTTCATGTCTCTCTTATTCATTATTCGGAGTTTATTATCACGTAATTATGGGAATACCTAGACCGGTACTAATAAAATGGTAAGACACGACGATAAGTATCCAAGATGCTATACGATGCGAGGAAGTGTCGTAGCACAAAGCGGATTTCAATGTCACGGAAGACGAGTGCCATAAGCACTGTCGGGACAGAGTGTGATGGCCTTAACACGACGGGTGCGTGGCGCAGATGCAGAAATCTTGTCGGAACAAGAGTGCGTAGCCTTGTCAGGGAGTACTGAGGTACTAATGGAGTAAGACATAACGAGTGCGGAGCACTAACGAATGCAAGAAAATACTAATTAATCACGGGAGTGCGTGATAAATTTAATAGCGGTCTTAGGCATTTTTATAATTATATGAGTTGGTAACTTACTGTTTTATAATGAGAGCATTCTTAGCCCATTATGTGTTCATGACAGATGCGTATTTCATATCTTGGGTGAAGTATGATGTGTATGTAATCACACCTTGTTCATGTATTCTTATTGTTTATGAATGCTTTTCTTAGGGGTGGAATCTTTCAATCGGATCATCGAACTAAATTATGGCATTTTCATGCCAGCGAGTCCCTATTTACCGATTACCCGAGGGACAGTTTGAAATACTCGAATTTCCGAGGTTTAACTTCATATTTGGCAAAATCTCTTTGTACTCATTCAAACTAAGGTGCTAAGGGTTCTGTCAACTGGAATCACCCAATTGAGACACAAAACTCAATTCGTCGAAACAACTCGGACTACTCTATGATCAGCGATCACAGGAAATGGGCTTGCACATAGCCCCACTGAGTGAATTTTTGAATATCTACAATCAGAAATTTGGAGGTATATATTTAGATTATGTTTGGTTCTCAGCAAATCTATTTTAATTTGCCGTGAATCCTCAAATCGGATAATAAATAGAAAAGTTATGGCCCCGAAATAAGAAGCGGTCAGAATAGGAAAGCCGAGCATGGTAATCGGTACTCAATGTGCCGGTACACTTTAATAAAAATGACCCCGAGCCCAGAAGGTGTACGGTACAAGCTCAAGGTGTACGGTACACTTCACCAATGCCATAATGGGTATTTTCTCCCTTTTCATGCACTTTCATCCATAGATCACTCATAATGCATCCTTAAGTAAAGTAACATGGAATCCCTCCCAATGACTTTCCACAAATAACTAGTGCAAAAGAATCCTATGATTCATACCAAAAATTCACCAATTCTAAAACCTTGGGATTGTGAAAGGATTCATATCTGCTCCTTATCGTCTGGGGCTTTTCAACCAAACTTCCCTTAAATCTAGAGTTGGTGTTTGCTTCCAACCATATAGAAAAAGGAACCAAATTAATATTTGAGATATGACTACTAGCAATCAAATCATACCTGAAATTCATGCAAGTCAAGCATCATACTTGATTCGAATTTCCATGCCTTTGCCTCTTCATATTCTCTTCTTAACTTTCTCTTAACATTATTTTCCTCTATTCCCATAGACCTCTTGTTGATTAGGTATTGCATTTTAGAGATCTCCCTCTGATATTATAATAAAAGTTTTGTATTTAGCATTCTAATAAGTAACTTTTAACCTAATTGTTCAATTTCTTAAAAAATTGTATTTTGGCCTCTAATTTCATAATCCATGTCTTTGATGTCCCTCTTTGGACAAATTACGGTTTTGCCTTCCTCTTGGTCATTCCGGGTTTTATAAATCACCTTCCCACGAGTTACTTTACGAAAATTTCAATTTATCAGACATAATGCCTAACATGTTGAAAACAGCTATGGTATATTTGAGTGTTAAATTCTCCCCCTTAAAAATAAATTTAAATTACTTCAAAATTACACAGGCGAAGAGCTGGTATTTGGCACCCCTCATTGTCGATTATGGTTCCCATGTTTGCTTCTTCCATCTTAGTGATGTTGCCAGCACCTTTACGGAAGGGACTTGCTTGTTTCGTGCTTGTCTTATTTCACGATCTAGAATAGCTTTGAAATAACTCGCCGAAGGTGAAATCTTCTTGTACTTAATATCTGGCCAGTAATGCGATGGGTCCTTAGCGATATCTCTGACATAGACACATGGAATGCATCATGTAATTTGACTAGCTGCAGGAGGAAGTGCTTAAGCGATCTGCATCTTGGTCAACTCTTTCTAAAACTTCATAGAGACGATGGTCGTGGACTCGGTTTCCGCTTTCCTTCGAAAATGGTGTCTTCCCACGGAGATACTTTCCAAAAACACTTTATCTCAGACTTCGCCTCTATATCTTTTCTCTTGAGTGCTTGTAAGACCTTTGTCACATCACGGGTAGCTTTAATCTCTATGGACTACTGGTACCTTGGACTAGAAGTCCCAGTTCACGGTAAAGTGCTCAGGTTCCTCTTAGTAGTCGAATGCCGTAGATAGAAATGTTCGTGGTGCCAAAGATCCGGATTGATCATCTCAAATACTTATAAGAACGAATGGAGCTACATGGATATCGGGACCTGTACGGTGCGAGGCTTTGGCTATCTGTTAAGGCTAAACTGTGGTTTATGAGGCTCCGCCACCTCATCGATCTCCTCATTCGACTCTCGTGTGTCGTCTCCGCTTCATTGGAGCGAACATCTGAGAAGTCGAGTTATCACCTACTGACCATAAAATGGCTCATGGCTTGAGATCTTATGTCAAGAGGTTGATGCCGAGTCTCTAAAGGTAGATATACTAACGAGAAGTTCGCTATCAGCATTCCTTCGCTGGATTAGTGCAATCAAAAGACTTGATGTTCTCATCTCCGAGAATCCTCGGGCAAGCATGGCGAGGTGCTCGCTAAACGAGGAGTACATTAACAGCGAAAAAACCCTCATATCTAAGAAGAGGCTCTTGACCCCATAAGGAAAAAATTTAGGGCCCGACAGCGATAGGGCGGGCCACTGAGAGCCAAAAGGCAAGGAGGTCCCAAGTAGAAAGAACGGTTCGAAAGGCGAGAGCCTCGGGAGATGGTGCGGTCGGCCGCCAGCCCGGCTGCGGCAACCAGTATTCACCTCGATGGTTCACCCATGTGTGTGATGTCGCGAGTCTTCTCGCGAGGATACAGTGCCGAACAGAATGATTACATGCCCCAACTCGAAGGCCTCATCACCAAAAGCCCGGTGGCTCGGTTCGCGAGCTCTTCGACCAGGAAGGCTCTCAGCGCCCCGAGGCCTAGTAGCTTAGTTCGCCGAGCTCCTCAGTTCAGGAAGGCCTCAGCGCCCGAGCCGTGCTTCCGGTTCGAGCTCTGCCCGGCTGGTAGGCCTCAGCGCCCCGAGCCCGGTAGCCGGTTCGTCGAGGCTCTCAGGCTTCAAGAAGGCCTGGCGCCAGGCCCCGGTAGCTCGGTCATTGAGCTCTTCGATGGAGGCCTTAACAGGCCCGATGGCTGGATTGCTTTGTCTTGACTCGGAAGGCCTCGAGCCCGAGGCCCAATACCTCGGTTGGTAGAGGCTCTTCCCGTTTCAAGAAGGCCTCGGCGCCCAGGCCAGTGGCAGTTGGTAGAGGCTCTTGTTTCGGGAAGGCCTCGGCGCCGAAGCCCGATGGCTCGGTTAGCTCTTCGACTCAGGCACCGCGCCCACGAATGCAGGCTGGTTCTGGCGTTTCAGCTTCTTCCTTCGGGCCATGTAGCCCGAAACCGGTTGCTTCAGGCGAGAATAGCCCATCTCTACGGCCCAGCCCGTTGCGAAGCTCTTCCGGCTGGGAAGGCCTCAGCCTTGAAAGCCCCAGCAGCCCAGTTTATGAAACTCTTTTGCTTTCGGAAGGCCTCAACACACGAGTATGTGCTTTCAGTCTCTTCGGCTTCGAGAAAATTTTCGACTCCACAGGAGCCCCAGCGCCGTTTAGTGGCCTTCAACCTGCTCTCGGGTTGCGAAGATAGTTTGCTTTCGAGGTAGAATAGCCCATGCGGCGGCGGCCGGTTTGTAGAGCTCTTCGGCTGGAAGGCTCAACGCCCATGGGCGTAAATTTCAGTTTGTGGCTTCAGTGCCCACCTCGAGCCATGTAGCCCAAAGGCGGTTGCTTTGGAAATAGCCCTTTGACCCCAGCGGCTCGGTTGTGAGCTCAGCCTCACCTCGGAGCCATGTGAGAGCCAGTTAGCTCGAGCGAAGAGCCTCACGACCCAATGGCCGGTTTGCGGGAAGCTCTTCGGCTGGGAAGGCCTCGGCCTAAGAGCCTCCAGTGGCTGCGCTCGCCCCGGCTGGGAGGCCTCGCGCCAGCCTTGGGAGCTCTCCCAGCTGGGAAGGCCCCTCGGCGCTAGAGCCTCGTGCTTCCGGTTGCGCAGCTCTTGACTTCCGGGAAAGGCCTCGGCGCTTCGGCCTCGATAGCTCGGTTGCGGCTGCCGGCTGAGGAAGGCCTCGCGCCCGCGAGCACGGCGGCTTCAGTTTGGCGACTTCCAGCGCGGGCGATTCGGCTCCGGGAAGATAGCCCGTGCGTGGCGGCTGGTTTGATGAAGCTCGGCCTCACCAGCTGGTATGCGGCCCGGCACAAAGGCCTCGGCGCCCAGGCGAATGGCTTTCGGTTGAAAGCGCGATAGCCGAGCGATAACTCGGTTCAAAAAACGTCGCCTTCCGGGGCGAATAGCCCCGAAGCAATGCTTCGATTCGAAGCGCAGACCCGAAGCGAATACTTCGATTGAAATTATAAAAGCGGCTTGGGAGCAGAATAGCGGGGGCCAAGTAGCTCGAGTTTCGAGGAAGGTAAAGTAGCTAAGGAGCCATGTAGCTGGATTTAAAAGAGCCTTCGCATTTCGGTTTCAAAGGGCGAATAGCTTCGGTTCAAGAGCATAAACCGCCCAGGTAGAATGGCTCGGGCAGTAGCTAGAAGTTCGGAGGCGCAACAGCCAGCGAAACCAATGGCTGAGTGGCGGGAGACAATAAAAATAAGCGGTCAAACTAATCGAGCTCTTCCTAAGTAGCCACGTGGATATCACGCAATCAGAGCGTCATTACTTACTTTCTGCGGCTACGCTTAGTCAGAAATTTGGGGGGCAAGCGATGGGGTTTGAAATAATGAGTCTTGTGAGCCCCAGTCTGAAGCCCAAACGGGTTAAAAAGCGGGCCGATCTTGTGATAGACATGATATTGTCACGATATGGCCAAAGCAGGCGGGTTATCGCGTAAATCAAGTAGTCACGATAAGGGAGTAAGATAATTCCCAATAACTTCTTATCTGTGCATCAGGCAAATCACCGCGATAGGGAGTAGGATGTTCTCAGTGTACCTAAATATCATGTCTGTTCAAACAATGATAAAGAAATCAGCCATCGATAGAGAATCATATCACCTAGTGGAGCATCTCCTAAATCTGGAGAGTACCCGTGTCGAGTGAAAGATGCCTTCAGCTGTTAGCCCTCTAGCGAGACTATCTTTTCTATTGGGGAGGAATGGCTTGCATTCGGAGCGACGTGGCAAGCCCAGCGACCCTTGCTCGTTTTCTGCGGAGGAGGAGCGTATTTAGAGCTGAGACCGGCTGTGGTGCCAGTCCGACAACTGACCCCAGAAACACGCTCTAGCCAAAACCGGTTTGAAAAAAGCATCAATCGATAGCTTGCACTTATCCACATCAAATCAAACCAAATCTATTGATAAGGGAAGTAGGATAATTCTAAATAAATTGCTTTCTAATTATCATATTAATCTGACAATGATAATGAAAAATCCCTCATCAATAAGAAGAATCCTTATAAACGTAGGTGGAAACGTATCTTATAAATCAGGTGCATTACATTAATTAAAGTCTGTAAGCTGTTCATCCTCTGGCCGTCTATCTTTTCTGTCGGGAGGAACGGCTGGCGTCAGGCGGCCATGATAAACCCCACCATATATTCTTTCTCATTTTTGTAGAAGAAGCTATTTGAAACTTTGCGAGACCCGGCCAATGTGGCAAAGTCAGGCCCAATGACTGACACGCTCGGCCAGACAGTTAAATCATCATCTAATTAGTTATGATATTTTTAGTTCTTAAAATGTCATATTTATATAAAAAACGATTAATAATTCATATGTGATTTTATAATTCTGAGTGTCTTTTACTTTTAGTTCTTCATAATATAGACAAAAATTATCTAATTAGGAATCGTTTGAGTTTGTATGAATAGTGATATTTATTATGATATAACTTTAGGATTAAAAAGTGGTAACTTTGCAGTCAACATATGGTTAAATCTCTATAAAAATCTAATTGAGGCTTTTACCAGCTCCGATGAAAAGTCGTTTCAAATCTTCGGAAAGAGTGAAATTTTAAAGGTGAGTCTTTATACTCATACTAGAAAAGTTATTAAAGTAATTAAAAAATCTAATGTTCTAAATTATTACTTTTCAATACCAATATACTTTTACAGAGTTTATAAAAAGTATAACTAAATATACCTTGACTTTTATAGACTTTTTTAAAGTCTTAAAAGTCTTATAATACTACCATATGACTTTTATAAACTTTTAAAATGCAAAAATCTGTCAAATAAACCTCATGACTTTTATAGAGTCTTTAAAGTCGCAATCAACTTCTGTATTTTTATAGACACATGTAATTTCATGAAAGTCATTTAAAGTCCTAATCCAATACACCCTCACAGTTTTCTTTCATTTGATTAGAGGTCCATATTTATAGGATTTTCAATTACAATAGCACCTCTTAAACTCAACATTTTAAACAATATTTAATTTTTAAAGTTTTATTTCTAAGTATATTAAGCAATTTTCTTTGTAAGTATTAATTATTTAAATTTCTAAATTAAAATTATTTTAATAATTTATCAATGCAAACAAATTTTACTGTGAACTTCGTAATTTTAATATATTTTAGTAATTTTAAGATAAATTTATATTTTAAATATTTTAAAATAAAAACATTTAAAATTAAATAAGACTAAAGAGATATGTAAGTTTAAAAGTAAAAAAAATGACAGTAATTTTTAAATACAGTAATAGAGATAAAAAGAGAATATATAATAAGAGTTAATATAAAATAAAATTTAAATTTAAATATAAAGTAAAAAGATAAATTAAACAAACAATTATGAAAAAATGTTTTTTTTCTAATAGCACATAGATGAATATTAAGAAAAGGTAATGACTTTTTTTACTACAAAATCGTACGATATTTTATTTCATTGGTATAGCCTAAATAATTTTAAAATAATTATCTTTCATATATTTTAAAACTTTTTTCGTTCTCCAAAAATATATATTTTTCTCTTAATAATTTCTGGTATATATAAGCAATGTTTTAAGCTCTTAGGTTTCTAATATCAAGGAGACATTTTATATTAAAATACTAAAAATTATTACAATCCAAATTAAAATCTTATTTAACAAAAATCAAAACTAAAAAATATAAATAATTCTGAAATAAATCACTTTTAATTGTTTGCAAAACGTTTAATTTATTTTATTTATATTCATTCATTAAATCTTTTATATAAACCTTGTCTTTTTTAAGGTTAGTTTGATATTGCTTTGTTTCTAGTACTTTTTGATTAGGATCAAAAAACATTTCAATGTGGAAATAATGATTCTACTAAAGTTTTTAGCCAACATATGTCTTATATGTATAAAACACTATATATAATTAAAATTCTGAGAAAATATGTTTATATTTATTTTAAAAGCCTGGATCTCCATATGTAGTAAATTTTTATTACAAAAAGTATAATATATATACTATAAATTTATATTAATAAACCTAAATCAACTATTTTATAATTATAAAATTTAAAAATATTAATAGTGAATTAATAAATATTTAGATTAATAAAAACTAAAAAAAAATTTATTTTTACTATTATAAAATATTTATAAGATTTCAACTAAAGAATAAACTTACGCAAAATTTTGTATTAATAAAAAACTTAAAATCATTATTTTATAAAATAATATTTCTATGATAATATATATATTTTAAATAATTGAGTATTTAAAAATTTAAAGAGTATATCATATTTTAAAGTTTTTAAATAGATATTTAAGGAAAAACAAATAGAGTATTTTAGGAATATCTAAAGTACTAAGTGTTTTTAAAAAAAACCTCCAAATGCTTTTCAAAAAACACTTCAAGTGTTTTTTGAACTTGCAAAACTTGTTGAAAATTATCAACGCTTTTTTTGTTCTAAAAACACTAAATGTTTGAAAAATGAAGCACAAGCCCTTTCTTGGAAGGCCCGAGAAATGGCCGAAGAATGAAACACAGGTGTCTGTGATAACTGAGGCGATCAACTCATGTAAGTGATAACGTGGGTGATTAGAGCACGTCTAATCAGTGTCCGTGAAGCAGTGGGATGATCCTAATGACATCTCAAATGCCTTGGTCTGACCAGATCTATAATACAGGGAAGATAAGTTTTAAAATATTTCTGCCCGTGTCATATTGAATCGATCTAGATAAAGGAAAATATCTCATCAATTGGGAAGAATCTTATCTACTGATGCGGGAAAAACATATGCTCTATAAATCTCAGGCGCCCATGGTGAAAGATGATCTCATGAAACAGTGCTCTACCAGCAATCTATCTTTCTCTTGAGGAATGTGGCTTGATGAGACCACGGTGGCCCCGCGACCCGCCTTTACTTTATTTTGCGAGAGTGTCACATCTAGAGCTGAGATGACCAATGGCGGTCTATCTCGGCTGCGGCGATCGAACCTCGCCAGACCAACCTATGGCGACACTAGTTGTAGCGGCGACGCATAACCGGTCGGTTGAAAAAAGCATCGCTCCCGGTTTGATGCGCGCGCGATGCGGGCTTGAATTCGCTACAAATAAAGACTAATATCTCGATTCTTGATGGTATCAACGGAACCTGGCGAGGTGCGTAGCCGTCCACGGGTCTGCGGGACACGAGCGGCGAGGCGGACCTCGGCGTGAAGCGATCTGGCCAACACGGATGAAGGTGGGCGCTCCGCCTCACCAAACGGTTGATAGGAAGTTGAAACAACTCACCGAGGCGAATCTGGCACGTTGAGAGGCGCGGCCAGACAGTCAACATCACCCTGTGAAGGCGACTTTGTTCTATTTTCATGAGTCTTTGGCTCATGATCCAGTAGAGCCCAGAGAACTGGACACATGGCAACACAATCTGACTACTCGAGAGTCTCAAAGCGAAGCGAGAGTCCGTGGTAGGCAGGGCGCGGACACCACTGTTTGGGAAATGACAATGACACACTCGGGGCATGTCGGAAACGAGCCCATCGCCCCATCCTCAATGAGACGGAGGCGATCATGGAGCGGGGAGGGTTCTGAAGCCTCAGCAAGGAACCAATACAAGGAAGTTGCAGGGACGGCTCCTGGTATATGGACACCTTGATTTATGTTGAGTCACCGTTCACGTGAGGTCACTCCCTTCCCTCTTCCAGCAAAGTTCCTGTCTCTACAGTGGAAACCATTCGATGTTACGAAGATCCCGTAGTCTATCAACACCTAAATCTAATCTGTTTGCATAGGTATCGAGACCACATGCGTCTGAAACTTCGCTATCACATTAAAGGTCAATATGGCGATTGAAGCTTATGCTATAATCTTCATTGAAGCCTCATGTTAATCTATTTGTTGAGCGGGAACATCTGGCAAAGTTATATCTGTGACCATCAGCGAGAGCTGCAGAAGAACACAAAGTCTATGTTGAGTTGTGTCAGAATCTCGAAAGTGATATACAATAAAAGTTCACGATCCTGCTGTTGCTGGGCTAAGTGCGATCTAAGAATTTGATGTTTTCATCTCGAAAAACCTCGGCGTGTTTAGAATTAACACTTTCATGAGAAGAGCCATATTGTATTGAGAAGAAGAAGCCTGTCGAGAAAAAGCTCTCGGCCCATAAAGAAAAGCGGGTGATAGCGGCGAGGCGGGCGAAGATAAAGCCAATGGAAAGGTCTCAAGAAAGATGGAGAAACGGTCCGAAAGGACATGGAAGCCTGTTTGCTGGTCCGCACCGACCCGGCTGACAACATTATTCTGGCGGTTTACCTCGGCGACCATAAACGCCATGATCTTATGAAATGCAGCGACAGTTCTGGGTGGCCATCCGGATGAAGTGAGACCAGCCTGAATCTCCTTTGCAGTAATGGCAGGACCCATGGGATTACTGAACGCCGCGCGATGGTGCACTCTGACTGGAAAAGAAATGAATACGGCTGGTGTGGAATCTCCCCTAGGCGCTTCGCGCTTTGAGGCAGACCCATGTCGAGGCTCATAGTCGAATCATGCTCCGGCGGCCCACGCACCCTCGCGAACAACGGCTGACCGCAAATAGCCTTTAGGAAATCTGAATCTCGGGAGGATTTTGTAGGAGGAGGGAGATCTAGCTTGTTGAAGCGCTAGCAGTGGGCGGGAGAGGTAATGGAAGTACAGTTGTCGAAGCGCGCAAACCGGCTTTACAATAACAATTCACCATTCGGATCTGGAGGGATGTCAGCACCCCCATGATGACCCTTGATATCGGCGGTTGTGGCGATAAAGCGATCATCAGGATCTAGTGATAGCTGAGTTCCATTCGGCCATCATCTTCGCCTACAGCCTTTAATGAAGATGGATGTAATCAAGACTATTAGGGTGGTCGACCACTTGCGAGGATTCTCACAGAGAAAGTGTTACCCTTGGGCTCGATACCTTCGTCTGGAGACCCCATTGCAGGCAACGACCGAAGTAGGATTCCTTGTTGTAGACGTATCGACTGCCTCAATATCTGTTGCTAAGAGACCCTCTACTCAGTACAATAAAGGTCATTCCTCGTACCGCATGATGATCAGTTCCGCCCTGGCGGGTGGAATGATTACAGAGAGACGGCGTGGCGGAGAATCATTGCTCTCGGCATCCATGAAGCAAAAGCGGTCGACAAGCGCATATACACCAGATGAAACTCAGTATGCGGCCGAGAGTGAACACGGAACGAGCCTGAAGTGGAACTGTAGTTGGATGTGAACACTGAACTTTCCTTTCTGTCGGCTCCCGAAGCTCTGAGACCTCGAGCCCACTCATTTCTTGTGACAGAGGCGTCTTGGCGTGGACGGCGGATATGGGAGGGTGACACATGTCTCCATACATTCAAATGTGACATCCATGAAGCAGTCAAGCAAAGAGAAGGAGCTTATGCGAAAGGTAAATCTGATCAATGGGAGGTGACCAAACTCCTCGGCTTGAGGAGGCAATTAGAAGTTGAGATATCTGAATGGGCTGGCGGCGTCGTACTGATCAAAAGCGAGGCGGCCGTGGCGGCTACGCATCGACTTCACTACGTCCAGCGAGCGTACGAAGGATGGTTTCCGCGTGAATGACCGCCTCGCGATAGATCCACAACCTGACCTGAACTCCTCATTTTTATGATCTTTTCTAAACACAACAGTCCAACATGGATCAGAATGACCGGGGAAAAAGACCTGGTGCATCACGAGCTGAGGAACACCATGCATGGTGTGATGCCGCTGGGCTCGAAACGAAGAAGGCTGCCCATGACCCGTAGCAGGATGTTCGAAGCAAATAGGAAACGTCCATGGAAGTATATGATGACATGGTGAAAGTCCCTCTGACTCACACTTGCTCATTATGGCGTTCCAATCTGAGAGAGTACAACAAATGAATCATTGGTATTGCCGCGAATTATCGGCTGAAGAAAATTGAGTTTCATAGTCAACAACCGAGGAATTAAGGCAAATCCAGACAAAATAAAGGATGTGCTCGACATCATAGCCATCAGCTGGAGGTCGGCGTTTGTGGAAAAGTTAACGCTTTAATGAGTTATCAGTGACATTAAATGTGTGCTTTAACTCGAGTTTGAAAACGCTAATGTGTATTCTCGAAGTGAAGCGTTCTCATTGAGACATAGCTGACTCCTATTCGGTGAAGGCCCTAGGAAGGGAGATCCTCACTCTATCTTACTTGATTTGAGACTTCTCGACGTGTCCTCATCGGACAAAGTCAAGTCTGACATCGATTTACTGTCTGCGACAGAGGACGGAGAAGTACCAGGATGGAAAATTAATCTTGGCATTGGCCGTGGCCGAAAACTCTGCGCCACTTTGACTCTCTGAGTGGTTCAACAGGCTATCCGGTGAAGCGATTGCTGCATGGCTGGAGACCTCGGGAAGGGTGATGAGTGAGCCGCCATTTGGCGAGTTCGGCATCAGGAATCTCAGCGAAACACAATGAAGTGGGATCTTGTGGACTTGATCATGAATTCACCTGGCGACACAGAGCACCTTTGACAATGGCCAGCCTCCCGTTTGAGACTCTGTGTAAACGAGGCCACAAATGCACAAGGAAGCAGAGCCGGGCTAATCTAACCTGCTGAAGGAATAGATGGTAAGTACCATTTCAGTTAGTTCAGCCACTCAACAAGGCAGTGTCAGGTAAATTATCAATGATCAACCTCAGCCCATTCAGTGAGTTGACGAAGCAGTGTGACTCATTGGTAGTGAACAAATGAGGCACCTCTGGGGCAAAGTGAAAAAATGATCCTATACTTACTCCCGAAATTAAGTTTTACTAAAGTTCATACAGGTCAGATGAGGACACATGCCTAGGCGAAGAACTCAGGCGATGCCTTAACAAAATTGGCGGGCGGCCTCTGAAGACCTCGGAGCCCTTGCTGTCGAGATACATGAGACATGTGCAGGTCTCTGTAATGAGAAAGTCGCTAAATAGATCCGAAACCTGGTTGGGTGTTTGTTCAAGTTGCTTGTGGGCGTCTACCAGGCTGACTGAGTATTAAAGCTGGACAGAAATTAGGCGGATTATCATCATAGGGGAAGCCTGCTGGCGGTTTCCACACCCATCCTTAGTATGGCCTGGGGAAAAGACGTTGACTATGTGCTAAGGGAAGTGCATGAAGCGTCTGCATTTGTCGAGACTGGGCATTAGAGGGAAAGTTTTAAGGCGGATATTATTGACCTGATGCTCGAGGCGACGTTTGGTAGGAAATCTAGATCTACGGGAGCATGCAAAATCTCTCACCTCCGTCCAGGCCTGGCGTGGTCCTGACCTGACCCTTCCAGCAGTGGTTTGGACATATTGGACCCTACGCTGTGGGAAGGGTCGATCTGAGTCATCATCGTTGCGATCAATTCGCACTTCAGGCCATTTTGTGCAGCAACTGGCCAACGTCTGAGCAAAAGATACACAATTTTGTGGTAATGAGAGTAATATATATCTGGGTTTGGTATTCCAGGCTCTGATTCATCTGCTTGAAAACAATTTGATAAAGCGGTTCAAAGTTTTTCATGGAGCTCAGGGATCGAGGAATTGTGCCGATCCCAGCGCGTCCAGCGATCTAATGGTGGATGAAGTCACCATCAGGCCCTTTAAGGCGACATTGAAGACCAAGTGGAAAATCTTTAAAAGTGAAATGGGTGAATACCTCACAGGAGTGTTGAACTCTGAAGGACCCTGAAGTCAATGACCAGGAAACCCCATTCCACATAGCCTTTGGCCTTACTAAAAGAGTAGCTAGATGGTCGGATTAAAGTCCCCGAGGTTGAGTGGCAGCTGAGACACAATGGCGAGCTCTCCTAGCTATTTAGACCTCCTAGATGAAAGCGTGGTCACTCACGCACGGAAGATTACCAGGAAAGTGATGAGAGAGTGCCTGGCAAAGTCAAACCAGGGGATTCTGGACGGGTGACTGATGTAAAAGCTCCACCTTAGCAAGGGAAGAACTGACACATGGGAAAACTAGAACCTTTTGGAAGCTAGGACCCAGCTGGGAGGGCCCCTTCGCCGTATCTCGCGTCGTCGGACCGGGCAATTGTTTCCGGTGGAGGAAGGAAAGTTACATACATCATGCAGTCTTTGACATAGCGTTTTTATCAGTAGACTAGATTTGTGAGTCTTAAATAAAGCATTGTCAGTTTGGATAGTGACTGGCGTTTCTATTGTGTTAGTGATGACGTCAGCAGCTCAAACATAGAATGAGTAGGAAAATTACATACATCGAATGTAGAGTTCATGATTGAAAAATCTCTTTATTCAATCAAGTTACGTGATTTGTCAGTGGCGTCATTTCCTTACATCTACAGAGGAAGCAAGCGGTACATTGATTCCTCGACTAAAAAAACCTCCAAGAGAAGAAAGGAGGAGGAAAAAAGGAAAGAAATGGAAAGGAAGAAGAAAAAGGGATGGAAAGAGTTTGTGTGAAAAGGAAGAGGAAAAAGGGAGAATAGGATGGGAAGAAAGGAGAAAGAAAAGAAGAGAATGAAGAGAAGGAGAAGGAGAAGAAAGGAGAGGAAGAAAGAAGAATAAAAATAGAGAAGCGGCTGGAAATGTACCGCCCTCTCCGGACGCATTCCCTAGCATGAAGCTAGGGAATAACATAACTCCTATAAAGGGGAGACTAGGGAAAAACACAACTCCTACAAGTAGAGGCCCATGGCCGAACGAAATCCCAGTGAGATCCACTGAAGATGACTAGAAAGCAGGCAGCTTCGACACGTGCAAATTCGATTGCACACGAAGGGCGAAGATTACAAAGCCTGAAACCATGCCTGGCGGGCATGCCATTTACTCTGAAGGTACAAAAACTTTCGGGGCTTCATGTGATCGTTTCGATTCTCCGTGAACTTGACATTAAAGATCTTTATCACCAGAATTGGTAGGCAATTTGCATGTGGCTGGTTTGGCAGAGCTCTGGCTCAGGAAACCTCAGCGAGCCCGATGCATCGGTTGGCGAGCTCCTTCTCAGGCCATACGGCCCGAGTCGGTTAGTCTCGGTACGTCGGCCCACAAGGCCTCGCGCCCGGCTCGGTTGAAGAGCTCAACTGCTGCCGCTGGGCATCTGACCTGAGTCGGATGACAGGCTGTGTTGGCCCCTGAGCCTCGGCGCCCGGGAGCCCGGTAGCTCGGTTGACGGGCTCAGCACACCTCTTCGGGCGAAATGCCGGCCTGGGAGTCAGTTGACTCAGGCTATTGACCCACAAAGGCCTCGGCGCCAGGAGCTAGTAGCTCGGTTGTGAGCTTAACTACTCTACTCAAGCCATCTGACCCGAGTCCAATTATTTCGAGGCTATTCAACCCACAAGGCCTCAGCGCCTTAGGAGCCCAACAGCTCAGTTTGATGAGTTCAACTTCCAGCTCGACCCTGCGGCCCATCAACGCGGGAACCCGATGGCTGGTTGTGAGCTCAACTACTCGGCTCATGCCATGCGGCCAAAGTCGGGTTCGGCTCAGTGCCATTACAGGCCTCGGCGCCCGAGGCCAGGCTCAGTTTGAAGAGCTCGGCTACTCGGCTGGTCATGCGACCCTAGTCAGTTCAGCTCGGGCTATTCGGCCCACAAGGCCTCGGCGTCGAGGGACCGGTGCCTCGGTTGGCGAGCTCATTCTCTGCACTCGGGCCATGCGACCTAGAGTCGGTTCATTTCGAAATTTATTGACCGCGTAAGGCCTCGGTGCCGGGAGCCTAGTAGCTCGGTTTAACGAGCTCGACTTCTCTCTCGAGGCCGTAAACAAGGGGTTAACCTCCGGTATTCAGCCGCAGGCCTCAACGCCGGGAGCCCGGTAGCTCGGTTGTGGCTCAACTGCTCTTCAGGCCATGCAGCCCGAAGTCGATTGCTCAGCGCCTGATCCTGAGGCCCCTCAGTGCCGAGGCCCAGCTGGTTTGAAGGCTCGACTTCTCAGCTCGGGCCATGCAACCCAGTCGATTCATTTCGGGCTATTGGCCCTGAGAAGCCTCAACGTCCGAGGCGATGGATTCGGTTTTACTAAGCTCGACTACTCTACTCGTGATCTCGACCTAAGAGTCGGTTCGACAATTTATTCGACCATGGGCCTTAGTGCAGGGAGCCTAGTAGCTCGGTTGACGAGCTCGCTGCACACTCGGCCCGTACAGCCCGGGGTCGGTTCGGCTCGGGCTGTCGGCCCTGAGGCCTCAGCCTTTTGGGGAGCCCGGTAGCTCAGTTTGGCCAGGCTCCAGCTACTCCAACTGAAGGGCCATGCGGCCCGAGAGAGTCAGTTCATTCGGGGTTATTCGACCCCTGAAGGCCTGGCGGCCAGAGCCCCGTGCTTCAGGTTTGAAGAGCTCATTACTCATTTCAGGTCATGCGGCTAAGAGTCGGTTCGGCTCGGGCTATTCGGCCCATAAGGCCTCGGCGCCAGGGGCCCAATAACTCAGTTTGATGGGCTCCTTCTCTACTCGGGCCGTGCGACCCCGAGAGTCGGTTCATTTCGAGTTGTGGTCGACCCTTAAGGCCTCGGCGCCGGGGCCCGGTGTGGTGCAGTAGGCTCAGCTGCTCTACTCGGGCCGTAGCGGCACTAGAGTTAGATTCAGCTCGAGCTATTCGACTAATGAGTATACTTTTGTACTCATTTTATCAATATGTTTTTTCTTATCTTTTTAGTAGTTTTATTATATAAATAAGTGATCCTAATGCTCTAAATGCTCAATTTAGTAATTAAGAGCTGACCATGAGGCAATATGGAGCAAAAACAAAGATCAGCTAAATCAATAAGTACATCTGGCCCGGCCAATTGCACAATGGCACACGATCTTTCAGCTACAAGATGACCCCAAATGAAGCAAACACTGTATGGATGGTCTACACTTCAAGAGCTTTCAGCGGTACAGAACACCCCGAATCGGACTTCAAATGACAAAGTTATGACTCTTGGTAGTTGAAGGAAAAGAGAAAACTCAAAGAGACCAGTTGGAGAATTTTGTATATTCAGTCTTTATATTGTTCCAAAGTGTTTTCCTGGACATATCTAGATTCTACACTTGAATCTTTCAGCGGTACCAAGAACACCGAATCAGTTCGGATGACAAGTTATGGTCTTCTGATTGGAATGTAGCTCCAGCTATGACAAACGTCCGCGACGTTAGAAACGTCCATGACGTTCCAAATCCGCTGGCCGTTGCGGAGGGGCTGCGGCAGCGACATCCGGCGTCAGCGGCGTTGCGAACAGCGTCATGACGTTAGGGGTGATTTTGGGTGGATTTTTAGCCCATTTGAGCCCATAGTGGGGTTTAAAGCTCAAACCCGAAGGAGACAAGAGGAGGCGGCTAGGGCTCAGAGAAGGGGACTTTGTCCACACTTTGGAACAAGGAGTAGGTTGGGAGCTGTTTTTGAAGATTTGGGAGAAGATCATGAGATTTGTGGAAGAAAATCCGAGACATCCATCATTTGATCATTATGGTTTAACACCCTCTTTTCTCATGTTTTTATCCTAAGTTTATGATGTATCAAACCTTTATCATGCTTTAAATTTGTAGATCTGGGGTTTGGTTGTATATTAGACATGGGTTTTTATATCATTGTTAATGTTCCGTTTTCCTATTGTTTCTTGTGAATGCACCTCTATTGATTCGTACTTGGTTTTATTTACATATTGATTTCGGCTACAATCTCAATGTGGTGAGTGGTTCTTTGCAAGTCTGAAGTGAGTAAAGAACTAGACATAGATGAATCAACCTAATTAACTGATAGTGTAGAGATGAGTGGTGGAGGCGTGTGAGGCTTTTGGATCTTAAAGCATCTCTAATGCTTGGGAGTTGAGTTGAAGCAAAAGACCTAGTGTTAGTTGGTAGGTTATTAGGCCTCGAGAGAGACTTATATTAAATTGGAGCAAGGGAATTTGCCTCGGAAAGCATTTTCATGAAACAGCAGTAAAGGGGAATTTTGACTTAGATCTAAAGGATTGTCCAGGTGCACAGAGTACCCTAGAAGACTATCATCTCTTGGTATCCTTAGTTCTTACCAAACTTCATTAGTTAGATTTAGAAATTTCATTAGTTTAGTTTAAATTTTGTTTACTATCTGGTGTTAGTTTGGATATTAAGTATTATAATTTTGGCACTTAGCATCCCATTTTCCACCATGGATAGATATCGGTACTTAGGTACCGCTTTGTTATGACAAGCGTATACTTGCGGAATGGCGGCTCTTTTTATATTTTTCTACATAATTTTATATACACATCACAAAGACGCCTATCATCGGCCCGTAAGGCCTCGAGCGAAGGAGAGCCTATGACTCAGTTTGAAGAGAGCTCTTCTCATTTCAGGCCATGCGGCCAGAGTCATTTCATTTCAGGATGGCCGACCGATGGGCGCCGGTGCCGGGGAGCCTAGCGGCTCGGTTCGAAGAAGCTCGACTACTCGGCTCGGGCCCGTGCGGCCGAGTCGGTTAACCGGGCTGGTATTCAGCCCAATAGGCCTCAGCGCCTAGGAGCCCAACAGCTCAGTTCGAAGAGCTCACCTGCTACGTAATGACTGCACCGAATATCTGGTTTAACCACGTTTGTGAGGTTGGCCCAAGTTTGACCAGGTTTGACCAGCATGATATATGGACCGAGTTGAATTTTCTAAAGAATGGACTAGTTTTTAGGTTTTAATAAGACACCGTTTGCATTGAGCCTCGTCGATATGAGTTCATAGACTGGTCGAACGTCCAAATCCGACTTACGAATAAAAAGTTATAACCCTGGTAATTTCAAACAGCAGTGTTTTAACGGTGTTAAGCGTCATACAAACTTTTACGGCGACCCTAGGCCCTATATAAGCATAACTGTGATGCCAAAAACCCCTAGCCCCCAAAGTACCTCTTGAAATCCCAAAACCCTAGAAAAAAATTCTCAGGCTTGTGGACCCGAGTGGGTCATTTGAACCATTACGCGCCGTGGAAGATTGCACAAAAGGAGGCGCCACCCGGCCTACCACGTACTACCCAGCTGTCTGAGGTGCGCCACCTTGACAGCCCGACCGTGAGAATTTCCACGGCCAACCCGGCCTTGGACAGGGATCTGTGGAGAAGGCGGCGGTTTGCCGGTTTGTCGTCCAGTTTTCGATTTTCGGCCGCCAGGGCCTGTAGCTCCCTTTCCACCATTTTTGGACCCCAAACTCATCATTAGTCCTTTTACCCAGTTCCTCACCGTTGGAAGTTACCATAGCTTAAAAATCACGAGAAGGTTAGATTGAGTTTAAGCCACCATTGTTGGACCAAGGTAAATGGTACCAATAGGTTCTGGTCTCTTGGGCTTTCCATTGATATGTGGTTTGTATGAAATTTTGGACATCGTTTGGTTAGGTTTCCATTTTAGGTTGTTCGGGTAATTCACAGAAGTGGAGGCCCGAAATAAAGTACGGTGGTCAAATTTGGCAAAGTGAAGTTGTATTAGTGAAATTGGATGTTTTTAGGAATTATTAGACTGATTGATTTCAAATTATCGGTGAAAAAGCCAAATTTTAGGTATCGGGGCACATAGAGACCTGGCTGTGTAGTGGACTGTCGGAGTCCAATTTGGATGGTTCCTGGTTCTACGGTTATTACAAGGCGCCCGGGCGTCTAAGGTTGTTGGTTCGGTTATTAGAGCTGCGGAGTTTTATCTATGTCGGGCACTCCGCAGCAGGGCTGGAGCGATCACTGCTCGGGAGCGGGATTTGGCGTCTATAGTCTGTGAGTGGTTTATATGCTTTTAAATGATTTGGGGGTATTATGTTGATATATCTATTGTGATAAAATACTTTACATACTACATTTTGATCGAGATGTTGGTTTAATTTAACTTATGATTTTAGGTTCATGAAACAAGTTATTATTTCAGCTGTGAATTTTGTCGACATTTTAATTATTTGCAAATTTTCTGTGTTCGTGGATGAGTTGAGGTGTTTGGATATTTGAGTCTGTGGATTGAGGTTGTAAACTATCTTGAAAACTATTGTTAAAAAAAAAAGTGGATCTTGAATTTTTGTGGTGACTCCTAATCTGATATTGTTGGAAGGGTACATGTGAGAAGGAGCGGTTATGTGGTTGCACGTGATGGTAGGGTTACCGGAGGTTTATTAGTTGCCACGTGATGGCCGGGTTTACCGGAGGGTTTATTAGAGGAATGGCGCGTGATGGACGGAGTTCTTTCGGTTTGTTAGTGCCGGCGTGGTGGCCGGAGTTTACTGGAGGTTTGGTGGAGTGCCACGTGGCGAAGTTACCGGAGGATTATTAGGTGCACGTGATGGTCAGGTTTACCCGGAGGTTTATTAGGTGCCACGTGATGGCCGGGCTTGCCCGGAGGTTTGTTAGTGTCACGTGATGGCCGGGTCTACCTGGAGGTTTGTTAGTTGCCACGTGATGGCCGGGTCTACTTGGAGGTTTGTTAGTTGCCACGTGATGGTCGGGTCTACCTGGAGGTTTGTTAGTTGCCACGTGATGGCCGGGTGTAATACAGGTTCGTGGTAGTCACGCGATGTCGTGAGATTAAACTGCCAGAAGCGGTTTATGATGGTATGTGGTATGGGCGTTTATTTTCTAAATATCGTATAACTATTTTAATACTCATGATTTTGGTGCATTTCAAAGTCATATTTTTTTACTTGATGGCTATACATGTTTGTGCTTGGGCACATGTTGTGTCTGAGCGATTTTGAGACTTTCTCTTAACATTGTGTCGGCTTTATTTGTAGAGCGTGATTTGCATCTGTTTGGACTTTTGGAGCAGGTAAAGTTGGTTTGTGATGTTTACAAGCGGGAGCTTTAAAGATGAGCGGAGTTTTGAAGAATAGTGAGAAAGAATATAAAAATGTTGTTTTCCTTATAAACTACATACTCAAGGATTTATTATCTCACATTATTGTTTAAATATGTTCCTTGAGTCCAATGAGGGTGATTCAATGGGCTGTCATGAGATTGGCGTCACTCAGCAAATTTGTCGTGCTCTATATTTATCTATTTGTGTTTGATGTAGTGGACATTCATTTTCTATTGCTACCCACAAGTCTGTTACTCTTAGAATGCTCGGTATTAAAATATTAGAACTTTTATGAAGCCTCATTTATAATTGGCTGGGGTTTTATATATACATGTATAATTGGGTATTAAATTATTACATAGGTGTACTTCCTCCTTAGGGTGGGGTCCCACCGTATCTTCCTAGGATTATACGATGGGGACTTGTTAGGCGGGGACATCACCGGGAAATGCGGGAGGGTATCGGGTGGGTCTGTCATGCTCATTTCGAGCCGTACGGCCGGGTCGGTTCGTTCGGTAGCTGCGCCCGTGGAGCCATTTCAGTTTGAGAAGCTCAATGGCCTGACTGAACCGCCTGACCCGGGGTTGCTCGGCTTAGGCCTTCAGTCCAGGCTATGTAGCGAGTTGGTCGGTTCATCTGAGAACTCTTGCAAATACCTGAGTAGAGGCAAAGTTGTGAGTAAAAAATGAATATTCATTAAGGGAAAAAGGGCTACGTGCGTGCTAGGTCCAAGCGAAGCCAAAAAGAAAAAAGAAAAAAATAATAATAAAACCAGCCAGCGAGCAAGCAAAGATGCTGTGCGGAGATCAGGCAGTAGAGGAAGGGCGGAGGGTGAAGAGTGGGCCTCGACGGAGGTATGGGTTCTCGGAATAAGTACCGCGGAGAGGGACTCTCCGCCTCTTGGAAATCGTAGGGATGTCGAGAAGTTGAAGTCCCGGCTACGGATAGACATTGCGACCTTCCTTTGAAAGTGACCACGAGAAGCCCATTGAGTGCGGGCCTGAGTCCCTCGATCTTCTGTAACTTCTTCGCTGAGCTGACGGTGCCACGATGAGGGTCTACGCGTACGACACTCCTCGGTCGGGCGTTAGCGAGCTTATAGCCTTGGAAGCTGTGGCGTGCGACTCGTCGCGTCTTATCGCGCGCGGCTCGTCTCTAGCCCGCCGCGACTCTTCTTTAGACCCATGACCTGCAGGATGTAAACTCATCACGACCATCTGAAGCTCAATTTGAAGCGATTTGCGGCCAGTCCTGACTCGGCAAGTCATTTTTATCTGACTCGCGACTCATTAAGACCTCCGGCTTCGACTTGACCGTACTCTCATTTGTTTCTAGCTGTCTTCTCTTCTCTCGGCCCAGAATGCGTGGCGTGGTATCTTCAAATCGGACTTAAGCTTCTTGCCTCCTCGGTCATACTCTTGCACCGGTCCTGACTTAGCCAGCTCAAAGTAAGGGAAGCCACCCTCGTAAACCCGGGCGGCTGGCATGGCCTTCTTTTAGATTGGCCTTTTGGCTGACTCTTCATCGAGTAGCCACACGCCCCATCCAGCGCAAGATCGATTGCCAACCTGAATTAACCTGACTCGGGGTTGAAATCAGACACGACAAGATATGGGAACTTACAGAGGCTACCCCTGTCATGCCCGATTCAGTCCGACCCGATTAGCGGATCGAGCCCAGAGATCGGTGCGAGACTTCGGGCCCCGGGACTCTTTGATTTTTTTTTTTTTAAGCGAGGCGGGTACACAATGGGTATGGCCTGACATAATAATTCAAATCATATCAAAAGAACTACCATAGAGTGGTGTCCATCAAAATCTAGACATGATCGCCCGAAGGTCCCATTTACATATCTAGCGGAACTTTTACATTACAAATGAACACAAAAACACCATGTATGGGTGAACCCTTCACAGTGTGTTATTTCTGTGGTATCTGAGAGAATGTTGAATCTTCTCTTACCTCTGAGGATTAAAAACCAGTCTTTAGCTTTAAGCAGTGGGAAACATTTCTTATCTGAAACATACATACGGATAACGATGGTATCGGAATATTCGACGTTAGTAATAGACACTGAAGAATTACTTGAAGCCTCTGGGACTTATACTTATCACATTCGATCTTATACTTACTCGGATCTCCCGTAGGAATTCTGAGCTTATGTATTCGAGAGGTCCTTATGCGCGTCGCAGTACTTATATCTATTCCGGACCTCAGTGAGTTCTGGGCTTATGCTTATACCGTAGGGCTTATACTTACTCTGGGTTTACACTTATTAAAAATTGCATGGAAATTTACTAAGTCGAACCATCGGACATACGATTACATGTCAGGTATGGACATTAGTCATGTGGTACGAATCATACTTGGTCATATACTTATTTTACCCACATCTTTGAGAGTACCACTTGGGGTACTCTTTGGACTTATACTTGTTTTCTGCGTCTGGGAGTACCCACATAGGTACTCTTGGACTTATACTTATTAGGATCTCTGTAGGATTCTGAGTTACTTCTTATGCAGAACTTACACTTATAACAGACGTATGTTCATTCGGGACTCAGTAGGAGTGCATCTTATTCTTAAACTACGGAGTTTATACTTGTTCGGAGATCACCATTGCCGTGTATCACGAGAGATTCGGGCGATGTCTTGGTATTATGAGAGCTTATTCTTGTCTTCTGGATCTTATTTTGGTAGTCTGGAACATCTTTTGTCTTACGGATCTTATCTTTTGAGCAATGCAGGTACAAAATGCAGTAGTACTACGATTCATTATCTGAAGGTCCCAGTCGTTACCATGGATTTATACTTGCTCGTGCAACGGATCTGGGGAAGCTGATCAGATCACTACAAAACTGCCTTGCTCTTGCTGATGCGTTTTCGTGGAGTCTTACGAGTTTGTACTTATTCGGATCTGAAGTGCAGTGAGTATACGGTCTTAATCAAGAGCGAGGACTTAATTAGAGGCGGAACTTGTTGGATCGAGGAGCACCCGTGATCTTTCTGGGAACTAATCGAGAAGCGGGGAGTTGTCGGAAGCGGGAACTTATTCAAGTAATCTGAGAGTACCCTTAGGTACTACGGGACTTAATCGGATCTGAGGTAAGCTTGTTGGTCAGGGGCCAGACATTTCAAATACAAGGTGCATAGGTACTCACGGAACATTTTCGAATCACAGGAGTTCAGTAGGTACTCTGAGCTTAATCGGAGGCGGGAGTACCGTGGGTACCTCTGAGAACTTAATTAAATACAGGAGTACCCGTGGTACTCTGAACATTCAGTCTGAAGTGCAAAGTGGAGTGCTACGGGAGAACTGTCGATTCTGAAGTGCGTAGGCCTTCTGAACTTTTGACGGGAGTACGGCGAGTGCTATAGCGGGACTTTGGATAAGGGTACCGTAGATTTTCACCACAGGAGACGAATCAGAACTCGTTCGGATCTTTACTCTTCTTTGTCGAGTGTCTTATCCATATGTAAATACGACTACTACAGCAGTACTAAGGAAAATGATGGGTGATCTAATAAGTGCGAAGTCTGATCACGATACTGAGTTGTAGCATAGCAGGGAGTACAGTCTGCGGCAGGTACGTGGCACTAAATCGGGATAGGAGTGCCATGCTTGTCGGGATCTGGGGTACTAATCGAATGGGAGCACTAATCAAGGCGTCCTCATTCATTCTTTGGTCCAAGGTAGTCATATGATCATAAATCTTTCATATATTCTTGTTCCTCTATGAATCATCTTTACTCAAATTGGAATCATTCCAATCGGATCATCCAAACTCAAGTTATGGCATTTTCAACACTTATGTGAGTGGGTTCTGGGTTTTACCGAGAACAGTTTGCAATATTAATTTTCCAGTGCCTTGTCTCGATATTTGACACTGGATCTTTGTACTCCTTTAAAGTTAAGGTGCTAAGGGTTTCTATTTCAGCTAGATCACCAGTTGGTACGGGCTAGTTACGTCAAAACATCGGAGAGAAGAAGCTACTCTATGTTCAAGCTAGAATAAATTTATTTTCCTGGTCCCACTTTGAGTGAATTTTTAGGCAAGTTAGGATCCAGGGTAGCGATTCCTATTCTTTAGTTTTGTTTCTCTTTGAAGTCTATTTTAAGCCAGCCCTTGAATCCTCAAATGTGGATGAGAAGCCAGGCAGGGTGCTGTGAAATGCGCGATTGAAGCGGGAAGGCAGGCAGTTGCAGGTGCACGTGTCTAACATATGTACCGGTACAAGTCTAATAAAAATGACGGAACCAGGTGTACCGGTACAAGCTCAAATTGTACAGGTACACTTCTTGAAATTATGATGTGTATTTTCACCCATTTTTCCATGTTTGATATCCAATCAACTCTACCTTCAAACACACATCAAAAACCATTTCAAATTCACTTTGGAATCTCTTTTCCTATTCAATTCATCTCAAGGTACTATCTTTCTTCCAAAAACATATCAGATTCCTTCCAAAACAGACCTAATATGGGTTAAAACCCATACACAAACCAGTATGATGAGATTAGCGTTTAGGTTTTATTCCAAGCCACTGCTCAACCTCATAATTAAACCATGAATCCATCCTGAAAGAAAGGAAGGATTCATACCCATCTTGTCTTATGTGGGTTACACCCACTTACTTAAACACAAATTTTGGGTTAAAGATGAAATCTAGCAAAAACCCTAGATTTGGGCAAGATTATAACCTTCAAAGCATGATTCATACATAAATTCGGTTTCCATACCTTTTGGCTTGATCTGCTTGAATCCTCATGCTTCCTCTTCTCTTCTTCCTCTTCTTCTCGGCTATACTCTTCTCTCTGGGTTCTCTCCCAATTTGAGACCAAATTGGTCTTTAGTCACTTAGTTTGATAAGGCCATGTTTGGCCTTAAATAAAACCCCATTTTGGGTTAACTTTCTTTATTTGCGAATAATCCTTCAATTCTTGGCCATTTATAGTTCAGTACCTTTTATGGTATTTTGGCCTCTAGTCTTTTGTGGACACTAAGCCTTTTGGATGAGTACAAAATTTATCATAAGTTTGTAACTTTCGGGTCCTCTCGTTTCCATGTTTCGCATTTAACTCACGAAACAATTCAAAGTGGAAGCTTACAAAATACCGCATACATGTGAAAGCTTGGCCCAAGGTATATTCAGGGGTCATTCTGACCCCTGAAGGGATAGAGGCAGAGCTTTCACTCAGCCGATGACTCGCGAACCTCTTGAGTCACAATCTTTAAGGATGGATGAGACGCTGGTGCATAAACTCGGCATTGAGGAGCGAGAATTCGCCATCTCCGTCGATCTTGAGCCTTCTCTTCGCTCTTAGCCCTCGGAAGGTGACTTAACACTGCAGTCTTGGGGGATTCGAGCAACCGTGAGCATGACCTCCAGCGGCACTCAGCGACCTTCACACGAAGGCCTTTTGCTTTGCAATGAGCGAAGACCCGGGTCCCGAACTCATTTAGGACCTCATTCGGAGAAATGACAACCTACTTACAGGTAATTGTGTGGTGAAGGGGAAAGAAGGAAGATGCCGTTGGGAACCTTGCCTAAAGCCGGGCGGTCTTTCAGCGGAGTCAGTTTTTCGTTCAGCTCAGGACTTCGAGCGAGCATCTCCACTCGAGCGAAGCTCTCCGCGGGTAGGCTTAGTAGCGGAAGGCAGATGGAAGTTTTCGCCGTGGAAGGAAATTGAAGGCCTGTGACGAGCGGGTAGACCTCGAGCTCGAGGGCGGGGAATGTCGGCGCGGTATTTCAGCGTAGAGGTATGGGGAGCACTCTGCCCGACTCCTGTGTTATGACGTTATCTTGGGCCCGAGATGGGTCGAGCTGAGAGTACGCGAACAATCTGGATAGAATGCCAATGACTGTAAGGCTATACCCGAAACAAAGAGATACTTCAGTGGGTCTGGGGTGGTCAAGCAAGCAGGAGCCTTGAAGTGTCAGCTCTTGTAAGAGGATCATGCCCGATTGTGGCCAGCGACGAAGTAACGCTCCTTCCAAAACTTGTGGGAAGATGGAAGGTGGAAATTACAGGAGCAGATGCGCTGGAAAAATAGAGAAGCCCTCGGCGGTTTCCTTCGAGCTAAAGATCGGAGCGAGTACCTTTAGAGACACCGGGGCCCCCATCCTAAAGAAAACCAATAGCCCAACCAAAATACCCCGTAATTGGGCGAGTTGAGAGGATAGACATTGAAGTCTTTGTGAAGCCCCTTTTATAAAGGGATCTGCAGAGGAAGCGAAAGGCAGATTATCGACCACTTCAAAAAAGCATACCATCTTAGTCTTTGGAATACGTAAGAGTCGAAATGTTGGGGACGGACCGGACACGAGGCCTGCGCCTTCGCGAGTGGCCCCGTGCAGAGGTCAGACTTTGCTAGGTCCCACCCGCAAGAGCGTGCTGAGGCGGACCTCGGATACTGCGATCCCAGGTGCCAATGCGGTCTATTCTCCCCTTGCACCCTTGTCGAGAAGGGGGCTCCTGGGGCATCTCGAGAGGAGTCGACTCCGGCCGAGACGGTCGGAGGCTCCCTTCGGTCATACTGAACCGGCAATAGCAGAGGAATCACCTCCGATGCGCGAAGAAGCGACTGGACCCATGGTAATAACAAGTAAGAAAAGACAAAGCAGCCAGCATAGCCCTAGCGCCTCTGTTTGTTATAGAAAGACCTTGAAAAGCCTTGCGGTCGGGAATAAAGGCAGCTATCTCAGTAGCGCGGAAAGAGCTCAGAGGTTCGAGGGCAGAATGTGAGAGAGGGAAATTCGAACTCACTAAAAGCAAGAAAAAGCTTCGGGATCAAGGGCACCTGAGGCGAGCGATCGGAGGGTGTGTTGGAAGAAACAGAGAGGCGAAAAGTGAGAAATGAGCGCAAAATTGAAAAGTCATCATTATCACAAGACATATAGCGACAAAGCCTGTAACCATCGTGACGGTCTAGTGGAAATTAGACCGATCTTAGAAACATTACAGCCCTTGCCCACGCACCGTACCACGAGTGAAGATGTGGGTTTGAAATAGGCGCGAGGCGACTCGCCAGGGCCGAAGAAGAGGCAGTACGATGAGCACCTAAGTCCTAGCGCGTGGCAGGCTTGATCCGCTCACCCCAAAAGTGATAACATGGGTGGTGGAAACCCACATTAATCACTGTCAATGTCTCCAAAATCGATAAGGAAGTAGGATAATCCTAATAACATCTTGTCACTGCAAATCATTAAATACGAGTAAGGATAATAATAGATATTCGCGATATAACGTTCGTCACTGCGAGATCAATGGATCACAATAAGGGAGAAAGATAATTTAAATAAGCTTCTTTCATTGATATCCTTGTGAATCCGATACGAATAAAGGAAGCGGAAAAATATCACATCGATAGGGAAGAATCGCTATCGCTATCAGGTGGGAAAAATATGTACTATAAATGCCGGGCCACCACATGGGTGAGTGCGTAAAACAGTGGCTGGCACCCAAGCGGTCATCTTTTCTCGGCGAAGCCCGACTTAGGCGTCGGACGGCGCGAGGAGCGAAGCTGTGGAGTCCTATGCTCTTGTTTGCAGGGTGTCCCAAGCCTGAGACCCGGCCAGTGACCGGTCACATCTCAGGCAGACGATCAGGAGCACTGCGGACATTAGCAGTTGACACTGATTCAGGCTGACGACCCGACAACTCAATGATCAGATTGAAAAAAGCGTCGTGATACCTGAAACACTTGAAGCACTACTAGCTGATCCTTAACCTTTAATAGTGATTTAATTCTAAACCTTTACATAATCATTTATCTTTTAATCTTTGAATGTATACTATGACAACTTTTAAGTCATAAACAACATTAGTAATATAATTAAAGAATTGAGTTGTGTTTTTGTAATACTCTTTTATGGTAACATTTTCTTTAGCCTTTTATATAGGAAGTAAAAGAGCGATTTATGCTGCACTATAACATGTTGTAAATTTATAAAAACATCTGTCATTAAGTTTGCCAAAAGGAAAATTTAAAACGTAATTATAAAAATAGGATATCATAATAATAAATAAATAGAATTAAAAAAAAATCCTTCCAATACTTCCCAAAATAACTCCTACCGTGAGCGGAATGAAATAACCTTTATACATCGAGGATATATGAGAAAGGATATTGGCAATTGACAATTGGTTGTAGACAAAATCAAGCAAAATATCAAAAAAATCGCCAGCAAAATATCGGAAAATATCAAGAAATCAACGATAATATCATAAATGTCATGTGTCATATGCACGTGTGGAGAAAAATTAATCGAAAAATGAGGTAAATCGAGGATCAAAATATCAATCATCAGTAAAATGAAATGTAATTAATTGAGAATTTATAAATATTGAAAATATTAATGGATATTTTTATAAAAATATCGGTTTCATTAAAAATTTTTATATTTTAATTATATAGATGATGAGAAATTATTCATATCTTAATTAAGGTAGATTAAAATAAAATGGATTAATAATTATTAAATTAAATATGTTATATTTAATATATTATTAGATATTATTATAATTAAAAGAAATATTATTTATTTGTATATTATAATTTTAAAATTTTAAATGATATTATTTTATTTCTTTTCCTTTTTAAATTAATATTTGATTTAAAAATATTATAAGTTATAATGTAAAATAAAAATAAAATAAAATATTATAATAAGATGAAAGAGATTATGAACAAATAAATAATAAGATAATATAAAAAAATTTCTTATTTATATAATAAGTCGTCGTTGTTTCTTTGATAGGTTGAAGGGTGTCGTATTTTGCAGTCAAGAACAACCATGAGAGAGACCCGAGAAAAATCGGGATAAATTCTGAAATTTGGGTATAGTATTTATCGGTGGAGTATAGCATGATGCCAGTGATCTTGAAATTTAGCCAAAATTTTAAATTTAATTTGAAAAATTTTGTTCATGGTAAATCCTCGATTTTGCCCTTTTTTTGAAAATTGAGTGTTTTCACTAGAGATACATCAAAAAATTATGATTACTTTCATTAGAGATCTAAGTACCACAGGTATTCAATGCCATCCCTAACGGTCCATATTTCACCCGATAAACAAAATAATTTCAAATAATATCTTATTAAATATTATATATCCAATAATACTTGCAATATTATTAAATTTTTTTTAAAATTTTTCTCATATCTAATAATATTCTTAATGATAAAAAAATAAATAATAACTTAATATTATAATATATTTAAACTTACATAATATCAATAAAATAAAATAATATCTTATGAATGTTATAATATCTAAATATTAGGAAAATTATGTTATGATTTATATTTAAAAGAAAGATTATGATGAACTAATTTTAAAAATAATTCATCTATTAGCATGGTAGGGAGTTCTTGTTTCAAAAATGCAAAAAAGGAAAAATATATATATTTTAAACAACAGATTTTGAAAAATTGAAAAACAAAAAGTAAAGTGTATTAAAAAAATATAATATGTTTATTAACATAAAAATAAAAAAATATAAAATTTGAAATCACTATTATTTTAATTTTATATTTGGAATATTTTTATTTTAAAATATAAATTATTAAAATTCTGAAGTATAAATATTTTAATAAAATAATAGAACTTCATTAATTTTTATAGTTGGAATTTTTACAATTTATATTTTTTAATGTTTTAAAATAAAACATTCAAAATAAATAAAAAACATAAAAATTAAATTAAAAATGAAATAGAATGAGTGCGTAGCATAATTTTCGTGTTTTTGTTTCTGCTTTTATATAGGAAGTGGCAGTGAGGGTTAGGGAGGGAGAAAGGTGAAAATAGAGCGAGAGGCGGGAGGGCGATATGCAGAGATGAAGATGATGTGGGAGGAGTCAGTTGAGGGCATGCGCTGCTGCGCAGCTCATCTCTACATCCCAGCTCTCCTCCTGTTTCTGCGGTTCTTCCCGCCCTCCCTTGTGCTCTACAAAACCCTATCTTTCCATTTGTATTCCTCCATTTTCCTCTCACCTTCTATTCCTCTATCCTTCTGCTTTCGCTAGTTTCCCGTTCAGTGTCTTTCTTCGATTTTTCCGGCGACTGCACTGGTTGGAACCAGCCGGTGTCGGGCTCGAGTTACCACCGATGCGGATGCACAGGGGCAAGCCTTGGAGAGGAAAGATTCCAGGCATTCGATTCCTATTAGGGCGTACTTCTTCTCGACTAGGTTCGTTTTGGTTTACTTTTTTTTTTTTTTATGTTTCTAGAGAAGGGCCATTTGGTTGGTGGGAAAATGTGGGAAGGAGATTAGTGGCATGGTCTGGTTCATGGGTTGGTGATAGGGTTCAGCTCAATCAGAGAGCCCAGGTGGTCATCTCTCCACCATGCTATTTCCTCTTATTGGAACTGATAGTATATTGTCATTCTCTACCCTTTCAGAAACCAGACGGATGTCATTAACGACATTCACTCTCGGACTCACTTTTAGGTATTGGATGGCCCTTTCACTGCGTAGTGACTCTGTGCCAACCACCAATGGTTGACTTCAAATTGTCGAAGAGCCCTGGCCCCAAAGATCGGCTTGATAGGTGAAGAAAGAAAGCTGCTTAGGCTTAAATCTTATTACACTCTTTTTGGAACACGTCACGAGAACTTATCATTTCATATCCCATGAGAAACGGGACATTGCAGACATCATTTTCTCATTGGATGGTAATAATATTCTGCCTAGCATTTACTCAGAGCCATCTTTAGGACACCCGGGTAACCCTTTTTCAAATAACCTTTTCCTAAATTGGCCTCTTGTATGTGCATTTCGTAGAAAGCAGTACAATGATAAGTCTGCAGGTCAATTGGAGGCAGATTAAGACCGACTTGATAAATGGGAGAGCCTCTCCAAACTAATCATATATTTCGTACTCTGTGCAGGCAGATGTGGGATCGTGTAGCTAGTTTGCAATAAACTGGACCAAGTGGTATGTATTTGCCTGCTTTATTTTGGGAGTCTTTAGGGCACTTCTCAAATTGTTAGTTGAACACTTAGGTAAATTTTGATTGACACTTCTTTGGAATTGGAGTATAGCACTAATACAATTTCGCTTATTAAATGTTTGTGTCTCTGTACCACGAATGGAATAGACTTAAGCAGTTGAAAAATTATATCACCGACCATAGTATACCATATTCGCTAGTGATTACAGTATTTCCCGGACTAATCAAGGTTTTTAGACTGACAAAAAAGAAAATCGAGAAAGATCAAAGAGATCCTCTGTAATTTGTCAGTTGTTCCCTGTTTGTTGCCTCTATGGAGCGTTATAACATGACAACACTCACATTAGAAAGTCTGAAGAAGCAAAAAAAAAAAAAAAAGAGAAAGAAAGAAACGAAGAAAAAAAGAATATGTGTTAATAAATTTTCATCTTAATCTCAAGATTGCTGATTACTGAAAGGTTCATCTCAAGCTAATTGGATTCAGTGGAACCGATTTGAATATATTTATTTGTTTAAATTAATTTTGTTTAAGTATATTTATTTGGCTTGGTTTGGCTTCTTTACAGTTTGAAATTAATTTGGATAAAAGCTCCTGTTTGCTGGTGAGTAAGTTGAAAACGAGAAAATTTAGCTCTAGAGAGTTGGGTTGCAAGATGGTTCTCTACGGCCTGAGTGCTGAGAGTTTACCTTTATGAGTAAACACAAAATTTGCTAGTGTGTGGGATGGGGTAGAAGAGAGGTTTAAGTAAAGGCTAATGCTTGGAAGGCGACTACATCTCTAAGGTGGAAGACTCACCACGATTAGAAAGTCAAGATCGGATTAGAAAAAAATTCAGAGATTTTCTCAGGGAAGGATTCAACCTTCGGGAGGAACATATGGTTAATTGGGGTATTGTTTGCTTGAGTAAAGAGAAAGGCGGTCTAGGTATTCGTAGTCTTTCTAACTTCAACAAGGCTCTGTTAGGAAAATGGAATTGGAGATTTGCTATGAAGGAAAATTCCGTGTGGAGGAATATTATTAGTCTAAAGTATGGTATGAAGGATGGATGGTTCCCTCTAGCACTCTAAGGCATGTTGTCATGAGGGTTTGGTCTTTGGAAGGATATTCGCAAGAGTGATACGGATGAGGTAGAATTGCTTTCGATTGAGGTTGGTAGCTGGCCTTGAAGTCATATTTTGGGATGATCTGCGTGGCCCCTCTTTTGCTCTTCTTTCCCTTCCCTCTGTGATCGGCTGGCTCCGAAAGGGTTAAGGTGCGGAGGCGTAGGAAGTCACAGGGACAAGAGGAGGTGGAACTCATTAGAACACTTTGTGATTAGAGGGTTGAAGAGAGGTTTCAAAGATTCATATGTATTGTTAGTACCAAGCTTTGGCCCTCTCCCGGATGATAGGCACCTCGGGTGGAATGGGCGGGCGTGATTCTACAGTTGGAGGTCTAGTTATGACTTTGGAAGGAGGGAGGCAACAATGCGTCTGCACCAAGATGATTTGAATCCTCTGTGCCACCAAAGTGGGGTTTTGTGTGGGAGGGTTTGGTGGGAAGATTTGAGTATGGATCAACTTAAAAAACGTGGTTTCTCCTTTGCCAGTGATCATCTTTGCCTTGGGCAGACGGAAGAAATGTGGGCGTGCATCCTTGCCCTAAGATTTGGGGCACTGTGGACTGCATGACTTTCTATCGAGAAGGTGGATGAGTGCATTACTCACACGGTTAAAGGCTAATAATGAAATTTGGTTCATCTTCCCTCCTCAGAAAAATGTGGGAGTGGGCAGCTCCTTGGCCTTGTTGTGAGCAATCTAGATTAGGAAGGAACAAAGTTGTGTTTGAGATCTCGGTTTTTCATTTTACAGTGGGCTGATGTACTAAGGTCTTTTGTGCCTTCTGATTCTAGTGTGGATTTCTTTGTGGAATCTTGTTGCATGTTCTCCGTAGCTTGTTTGGTGGGCTGGTAGGTTTTGTCATAGCCCTCTTTTTGTGTTGGTTTCGACCCCCTTAGCCTCTTTAGGGGTGCTTGTTTATTCTCACTTTAATATAATATTTGTTTACCTATCAAAAAAAAAAATTGTTGTTTCTTTATTCTTATTATTATTGTTGTTGTTAGTTATCTTATTATTTATTACTTTTATCCGCGGGTTGAAATAAATGAATTGGGAAATATGTTTATATACGAAATTGAATGTATCTGTTTGTTCATTTGATTAAACTTCTGCAAAAGAATCACTAATATTTCATTTTTTTTGATCATGTTGGTAACTTCTTAAAACAATTGATACGAGTTACATATCATAAAGTATGTATGGAAGAATATGAACCAGTTTGAATTTTGGTTGAGCAGCCAAAACATGTCAGTAGTTTTGATTTACCAGTGTTTGCCTACTTATCACTTAGTTTGCCTACAATTTTTTGGCAATCAATAGGATAATCTAAAGCATATGATTTTTGTATTTCTGAATCTGTGATTATTTTTGATGTAGTGTGATTTGAGAAGTTTAGTGGATGGGAGCAGATCCCATTTATTACTCCAACATCCCGAATGACTAACTATGTTGTTTCGGTTTGGAAACGTTGCGAACCTTCCACAGAAAGTAAATAAAGTAATATATTTTTGTTTCATTGGAATGGTTTGACTTAAATCAGTGTGTGTCTTTGCTGATTTGAAGAGAGTTGGATTTGGATGTGGGTTGCCAAAATTCAAATCCATTTGATCTCATGAGATTTGGAAGACTCATTGCCATGATTGAGTTTTGGGTGCAACAATCAAACAGTCACGATGATTTTGGATGAGGGAAATATATTTGGAGTTCAGTTCTCATTCATTTGGCAGAATAGAATATTTAAATTGTTGCTTTTGCATTTTGCAATATAGACACCGGAAAGGGTGGCGTGAGGAAACTTATCTTAAACCTGGTGAAATATTTTCAAACCTTGACAACTTTGGATGCTATCATCAACTCTATCTGATTTTACATCTGAATCATTTCTTATCACAGTATTCTGTAATGAATCACAAACTACCATTTGAATTACTTCTTCTGGCTGCCAACCTGCATCCAAAATGAAGCAATATGGGGACTGTTGTTTCAGGATTAGATACCAGTTGTGTGGAAGTGACTGTATTACATGGTAGTTTTTCAGTATGGCTCAAATTGTATTGTTTAACATTCTTAGATCATGGTGTTAGGTGTTTGAAAATTGTAAGGAAACATGCTTCAGGTTCTTCCAGAAATGAGGGAAGATGGTGACTCTCAAAATCCATTTCAATTATGAAGTTATTTTTTCTTCTTTATAATTTTAGCTCATTTATCTTCAGGTAGCCTATCATTTATGTACACATTTTATACGATCAATGTGTGAATACGTATATTCAAATTGCAATATAATATCATTTTGTGACTTGACTAAGATTATAGAGTTGCAGTAGTTGAAGTGGAATCACCTTTAGCATGCAAGGGGCAGGGCTAAACATGATAGTATTGTCAGCCTTCATTATAGATCTAAGAGAAGCTAAACTTAGAACTAACTCGGTTGGGCGGGCGCCGAGGCAAAGTTGGTAGTACCCGGTGGAAGCAACCAAAACAGATTCTTTGGCCTTTCATTAACTTGCTGATCAAGGATGACTGAACATGGACTATATACAACCTTGGAGCTTTTGAGTGTGAGGCAGTTGAGGATGGGTTGGGGCCTGCTAAAATCTCTCTTGTCACAGAGTGGCAGGAATACTTTTTTTTTGGGTACCATGCTGTGCTAAATTAAAAGTGCTTCTAGGCTAGAAAGTATACATATATACATACACATATATATATATATATATATATATATATATATATATATATATATATATATATATTCAGTTATTCAGCATGAACGGCACTACTTGCCGAACATGCCCAATTTCAGTTTAAGTGTAAAGACTTGACTGGTTCATCAGCTGGATGGTGTCTGGTTTGGTAGTGACTGGTTTTATACTATAAATCAAATGTAAGATTGTCTGTTTTTGTTTGAAGTTTGTTGAACCTTTAGTGATCAACAGATTTAATTGAGGATTTTGTAAATCTGTGTGAATTTTTACTTATGAATTTGAATTCATGATTCTGAAACTGTAGTAGAGTATGAGGTCAGAAGAAAACCAATAAAACATGGATGCTAGTGGGTTGATTACATAATGTTGCAGTGGCAGATATTGATGGGTCAGACTATAGTAGGTATTCTCGGTCGAAGTGTTATCATGATTACTATGCGCCAAGTCGTTGTAAACTACCTGAAGTTATAAATTTTGAAGTTTTGATCAATGTGCCAGCAGTCTCTTTCTTTTTTCTTAGGTTGATGGTATGGTTGCCAGAATTCACTGACATTAACACGTGGGATGGAAAAAACTGAACATTACCATGGAAAAACTTTTTCTGATTAGTGGGAAGGAACATATTCTAATCTACATGAATGTGATCCTTAAGCTTGGACTTTTGAGAAATTTATAAGTTTTTGCTTCATTCTTTGAAAAAAATTGTTCCATACTGCATTGAAATTCTGAATTTGATGAAAAAAAACACTCATGAAATTTTCTTAAATGGCTTCCTGATAGAGGATTTTATTGATCATTAATTAATTTTGCTTTTGCCTATTCTTATTTTCTTTTTTGGTAATTTGTTAAGCTCTGTGTAACATGTTTAAAAAAGATGTATTTGCCAATATAGTAGGTATCAGATTCAATATTTTGGCCAAAAATGGTGTAAAGTTTAATATAGTGAATATCTTTTCAGAAATTGTGATTAAATGACTAGAAGATTTTTTTGATTGATAAAAGCATTCTATTGACCAAAAACGTTCTGAGTGTAAGAAGAATTTAAAGCTACCTACAAAAGATAGGAAAAGAGTAGCAGAAAAACAAGCCCCCCCAAAAAAAACCAGAAAAAACTAGATCTAAGGCATATCCATAGAATTTATACAAAGAGCAGCCTAGCAAAGTTTAGGAATGACAGAAGATGAATTCTAAGAAATGAATACTATTATTCTGTTGATAAAATTAACTTCTACTACTAATGCTGTAACAATGGAAATTATTCATGGTCTACCAAAATAAGTTTCAGTATAGATCTTTTCTGATTAATATATTGATATCTAAAGGACAGATGAGAATAATTGTTTTATTCATTCTCAAACCCTTTATGAACATAATTAACATGAGTTATCTTTATATATAGCCCTAGAGGGTAGCTCAGTTGTGTTAAAGTAAGGCATTGGGTGGGGACACCTAAAGGTCCCTTTGGTTTGGTCCTCTCGGGACCCTTGGAGGTTTTCTTGACTCTTAACAGTACAGTGGGATTTGATTGAGTACGCCAAGCTAACTGGGACATCCACGGTTATAAAAAAAAACATGATTAACTTTTTGTGTTACCACGTTCTCAAATGTGTTTAGTACATGATACAGCATTATCTGGCCTTATAGAGCTTTTGGGTTTTCAGTCGAATGTTGTACAGGGGATCGCAAATATGCTCGAATGGGATATCTCAGAGATGAATTTGAATTAACTCAGAGATTTGAGTCTCGATTTAAATTGAAGTTTGTTGAGGTATGATATAATGCAAATCTTTACCGTCTCCTAGAAACTTGTTTAGTTCAACTCTTGGATATCAGTCTTCAGCCTTTTCCTTTTCTACTAGCCCACATGTTTTGTGTCTTGGTTCTTCATGCAGCATAATATTCGCTTTCTTAAAATTCTTCAAAATAGAAAATCAGAATTTTCAGATGGCTTATATCATCCATGTTGATCGATTGCTGAAATTCTCATATCGATTTATGAGTCCTTTTATGGCTCATCAATTACTTCTCTGTAGCGCCAGTTTAACGGTGATCCACAAAAATCAGATTGGCATTGAAGGTCAGGATTGCAGCATATTAATTCTCAATCAGTTTCTTTTTAGTGTACTATCAGTCCATGTTTGGCCATACACTGTATCCTTGTAATTCTATTTAAATTTACTTTGTTTTCAACCTTTGGGATCATTATTTATATTATATATAGAACTAATCAAAAAAAATTGTTATGTTATATATGGGATATTTTCTGAATTGTAATTATTTCTGTAATAGTAACAATTATGGACCACAGTTCACAACAATATTTTGTTAGCCATATGTTCAATGTCTGATCAGTTCATGCAATTTTAGTTCACACTGGATTGTGCCGAATTAACTTTGATTGGCAGCTGTTTGGCAAAAATAGGTTGAAGAAAATCAATAGTAGGAGAGGGCATGGAATGCTTGCCCTTTGTAGTCCCTGGATATGAATGATTTGTTACGTTTAATGCATTTATTGGGAGACAAATAAATGAAAAAAATGTTAAAATATATTCCTAGCTCTATTTTGTTCTGTTCAGTGTGGAACCCTTCTACTAGTCTGTGACAGTTTGCTTGATATATTACATAGTTGTCAAATTATGTATATGATTTATTAACTACTGTTAAAAATTTATGAAGATCATTGCTTCATTTCTTGGAGTTAGCTTCAGTAAGTACACTATGACCTTGAAGCTGAATGGTTTTTGTGTGGCTTATAAGATTCTGTATGAGTTAGATTAATTTAGAAATCTAGTTTATTCCAAAATCAAAGCTCTTGCTTTGCCACTCAATACTAGGTATCTTTCAAGTCAGGAGGTTTTAATAAAGCCTCGAAAGCTAAGACAAAGTCTTTGATAAGCAACAAGTTAAGTAGGACATAGTTGCTTTCATTTATTCTTGCAGTATCCTTTAGCCTATGCTCCATAGCATATATTGTTTCCTTTGGCAAGGGTTTAGTATTTTTATTTGGGAGGATCATGTGTTACATGAGTCCATCCGTTTTCAAGTTTCAGGAGGAAGATGATTTTCTTATGCACTATGTTTGCTATCATTTAAGTGGCTTGAATGACAGGAACATGACACTATGTGAAGATCCTTGATCCTTTGGCTTACTGTGTTATAGCAAATAACTCATTTTCTGATAGGAGTTCATTGGGCAATTAGGAGGGTTTGGTTTTTTAAGTTTGAGGATGAGTAACAGTGAGGTTTCCTATGCATGCCCGCTTATATGATATCATTTAGTGACAATGGAAAGTAATGTAAGATTTCTTATGGTGCTAGTTCTTCCAGGGGATATTATTACAGAGTTTGCAGTTTTGCCTCTTATATTGTCCAAATTAATTTTTTTAACAATAAATCAAAGAAGCGGGCATATTTTGCTGAGAATCATCCTCTGAAATGGGAATCTAGTCTGAATTGTCATTTTTAGGTGTTGCTGCCTGTCTTGCATGGTTGTTTTGCTTGTCTTCTCAGTGATTTCAAACTAGCATTCAAACTGTTAGTTCTGTTAAGTTTTTTATTTGTAAGTTTTCCTGCCCTTGAGGATGTGTTGGTTAGACTCTAAAGATTTCTTGTAGTTGTCTTGAGTTTAGAGAAAGAACGAGTTTTGAGTTAGTAAACTCCACTTATAGTTTGGATTTTTCTTCTTCCCTGGCGCAAGTAAATCTTGATGAACCATTTAAGGTTTGTTGTCTTTCTTTAGTGTAATGAAACTGATCAACCTTGGTTCTGCAATTTGATCTTAGCACAATTTTAATGTCTTTTTATAGTTGTTTCCTCTGGCTCATCTACCACATGAAACTGAAATTTCAACCTCCCTTATCCATTCAAATGCTTTTTCACTTATGCAGGTCTCTAAGACTATAGCCTCAAATGGAGCCAATTCATTTCATGGCTGTATCATTTGCCAAGGAAGTTAGTTTAGCCTTGTTGGGGTAAAGATTTTCCTAAAGTGAACATATTTGAAAGTTGAGCTGTCATGAGTGTATTCTTCAGAAATAGTCCTCCCTAGGTTAACAAATTTGGAAGTTGATAGATAAAGTCAGAGGGACTGTAAAATATATAGTAATCTATCAACTTCACACTAGAGAATGATGAGAGAGATTCTTAATACGATACCCGACACACATAATTGGTGACATCAAAACATATGTTGATATTTATATATCTAATGCCCAAACTTTGGAATTTCTCAGAATATGGGTTCTGTGTAACTACATATAATAGGAGCTCATGCAAAAATCATGCTGAAACTTCACTCAG
>JAEQBH010005987.1:0-103165 GCA_016808115.1 Tetrastigma voinierianum
TAAAGAAATTTTATGTCGCGACATTTTTCATGAGCTAACAAAGAATGCAAACATTGCTTGTAAACAAAGTTTTTGGCGTTATGACACAAGATACCATGACGCCGACAATTACAAGACAACTTCAGCAGAACTCTATCACGACATTTTCAAAATCTATTAAGATTGAATTCAAGAAGAAAGCACGAAACTATGCCGAGACAGAAAACTGCAAGCCACAACAAAAGTTGGAGAACAAAGATGACAACTATGTCGCGACAAAGCAACCTACTGCGCCAGATTTTTGGGGATCCACAATTTTAGTCGATAAGTGCAGCCCATCATTTGAAAATCTATAAATAGAAGCACCTAAGACATTGGTGCGTATTTCCGCTAAAACCAAGGAACTTAGTGGTACCGGAGACTCTTTTCAGATATTATTATTATTTTTTTGTTTCACAATTTAGTCTACTTAGCGCACTTTAGTTAGTTTTCTTTGGCATGGAATAGTGATCTGTGCGAAGTTTTGAGTTGGTTTATTGTAAAATCTTAGTTTTCATTACCGTCTGATTTGAATGAAATTTGGAGAATTTCGGGAGTTCATTTATTTCAATTCGCTTGTAAATTCAGTGAATTTTCCTGATCAGTTAGTCACTGTTATTTGTAAACCAGTCTTGAAAGACTAAGCTCCCTTTAAGAATGGATCGATGTTAATTATTGATTTTTATGCAACTTGAAAGAACATCATAGTTCGAAATCTTGAATTTACACTGTGTTGTTATTGAAATTAATAGTTCGCATTTATCGCAGGTGTGTACCAAGAAAAATGATCAGATCTTGCTTTGATTTCAAGGGAGGCCCTTTGGAGTGACACAGAGATGGAGAATCATGAGAGTATGGAGCAGTTACTTAGGGGTATGTTAGACTAATATTATGGAACTAGTGAACTCTAAAAGATTACTTCGATAGATCACTGATTTACTCATGGTGTGAGAATAGTTGGATAATGTATCAATTTAATTTATTAGAGGTTTCTCCTCTATCTGATGAAAGGATCTTGATCCCGTGTTAGCACAGATCTAATCATGGAGATATAGAATTTAATCGCATTCGATGGATGGATACCAATTAGATCGAGAAGACTCAGACATCCCTGGTTTATAGGGTAAGAATTCCTTCGCCCTAAGATTTGAGGAAGTACCGAAATGAAAAATACCTTATCTTAGAGAGGATTATGCCTTTACAAGTAATCAATAATCATGTATCTGAAAGGAACATGCATCTCTAATTAGTGAAATGTATGGTGTATGGAGAAATCCAAACTATACTACCTTGCATCTTTGACAAGTTCATATTTCAACTGATGGCTAAACCATGTTATAAAATGATGCAGAAGTTGATGATTGTACACTTATCTACTTCCTAGTGTTAACTTACCTAGTGAACTTTTCCAATCAAATTATTTTGAATTCTTAATATAAAGTTATAGAATTTTATTTAGTTTTTACATTTCCTTTATTTTAAAACCAAATCACTTTTAACTTTAGAGTTCAAATAGTAAGAATCTTGAGTAGACGGGGTAATTAATTTTTAGATTTTTCATCAATCCTCGTGGGAACGATATCTGGACTTAAATCCACTTTTATTACTTATACAACTTGTGCACTTGCAAAGTGAACTGTAATTCAAAACACATTTTGAAATGAAGCCTTCATACAAAGCAAACACATATTTATTATCTTGGGTCTCAAACAAAGTTTTGATCGTCGTTGTCAAGACCGATTAGTCTTAGGGAGGCAAGGTTAATTACTTGGTTAATTTATCTTCAACAATTACCAGCTTGGCCCATGAAAGACTATAAGTCTAACAAGTTTTACGCTGTCGAGGACCGATGAAGTTCTTGGTAGCAATGAAAAGAAATTTTTCCAAAGAAACAACAATATCAATACCTAGTTGTTTTTGTCTATTTTAAAAATAAGTATAAATGTTTTTGCCTGGGTCATGTGATAGAAAAGAGAGTTTAAATATCAATATTCCAGCTAAAGAGAGAATTTCTAATTTGGACATTTTTTTTTGTTTTATCAAAAAAATTCAGAAAATTACAAAAATAGTTTTAATCGGTAATAGCTTATAAAGCTACTAAAATCTTTTTTATGAACTTAAATGAATATAATATTTCACAAATTTCATTTATTTTAATGTGTTTCTATTTTAGAAGATCTTACATGCATTGAAAAAACCGGCGTAACTATTGTCTTTGGACATAGAACTGAAAGAACAAATACTAAGAAATATATAAGTGAAAAGTAGCAAATCAACAACAATGGCATAGCAGAGAGATACGACAACCGATCTCCAAAAGAAGCAGAAGAGAGAGACCTGTAGACAAATGACTACAGATTGGAGGCTAGTTATTCAAGATGAATATTCTGTTGTGAGACAACCTGTTATAGAAGGCAATAATTTTGAGTTAAAGCCAACTTTGATCACAATGGTGCAGCAGCATCAATACATTGGGCATCCAAGTGAAGATCCCACTGAGCTTATGGGGAGATTCTTGCAAATGGAAAATACAGTGAAGTTGAATGGGGTGAGACCTGAGGTTATCAAGCTGTAACTATTCCCTTTTTCATTGAGAGATGTGGCAACCACTTGGTTTGAATCACTGCCATATGGATTGGTGAATAATTGGGAAGAGTTGGTGGAGGCTTACATGAGTAGATTCTTCCCTCCTGCCCTCACTTCAGAAAGGAGAGAGGAAACCATAGTAAACTAAATAAGGAGAGGATGAAAGTCTCTATACTACATGGGAAAGATTCAAGAGATTGTTGAAAAGATGCCCAATGATGGTATCATCTAACCATATGGAATTTTGTTATCACTCTATGAACTACACCCTAAGGGCATGATGCAGCCCGATTGTAGCATTCAAGAGAAGAGTGAGAGGCAAGACAAATTGCTGAAGATCTGCCAATGCAAACTATAGAGCTTCATCTGAGACTTCAGGAAGCAACAACAAACTAAAAGGAGCGAGTGATGTGAGTCGAACAAAATGATCGCTATAGAAGCAAACTTGATGCACATTTAACAAGATGGGAAACCATGATAGAAGAATGCACTAAGCACATGAAGTGGGAACAGTACATGGAAATGAGCGGAAGACTAGTGCTGAAGAAGGACTAGCCCATGAGGGTCCTTACCAAGTGATGACTCCTAAACTCATCTATTTTTAATCCATTTTTATGGCATATTTCTAGAAGTTTATGATTCATTTTAATGTTGAATTATGGAATATTTACCAACTTTGTGTTTTGTAGGTTTTAAATGAAAAAGACACAATTCCAGCAAGAAAAGCAGAAAAATTGGCTAAGGCAAAAATGTCACGACATAGTTTCAGATTCTCGCAATATAATCTCAATAGAACCAGCAGAAGCTATGTCACAACAAACAGTGTTATGTCGCAACAAAGATCAAGCCGAATATGCAAGAGTTCTAAGATTGTCACGACATCTCACAACTCTATCGCGACATTGACCAAGGCAAATGGCAGTGGAACTTTGTCGCGACATTTTACAATTTTGTTGCAACATAAAGAATTGAAGATGGTAGAAAATCTTTGTCGCGACAAAAGACAACTATGTCAAGACACAAAATTTAGAATCAGCATTGAAAGACAAGAAGACTTTGTCGCGACATAGAAGTTTTATGTCGTGACAAACACAACATAAGGTTGAGGTGAACTCTGTGCGACCAGGCATCTATTGTTCTTGACAAAGTTGAAAAATTACAAGAAGAATGTGCGGCGAAAATTATGTCGCGACATGTGAAGAATTTAAGGTAGAAATCTTTGTCGTGACGGTGATTGAAAAGTTTTGAACAATGTCGCAATATTATGCTTTGTCGACAATGATCAACTGATAACTTAGAGTTTGTCTGAATAAAATTTATGTTGCGATGATAAAAGCTATGAGTAATAGATCTCTATTGAGACAAGAAAATTACGTCGCAATAGAAAATGGAGAAATAAGACAAGCCAGGAACAAGTTTATTTGTGACCAAATATTTCAATGTTGCAACAAATAGTTTAGCCAGCGACAAATATCAAAAAAGGAAATATGTCGTGACATCTTCAGAGTATGTTGCTACATAGAATTTAGTCTTAGCAGTGCAAGACAACAAGACTATGTCGCGACAAAGAAAAATTTTGTCACAACAATAGCAACATGCAAGCGCGAAACTGCATGGCGACAAAAGAAAATCGTCACGATAAAGGTAAAGAGACACCGAGAAGAATGTCGCAACATAGCAAAGAATGTCGCGACAAAGTGGAAGAGCTGAAGGCAAAAATATTTGTCGCAACAAATAAATTTATGTCGTGACATTTTTCAGGAGCAGCAAAGAATGACAAGTTGGTTGCAACAAAGTTTTTATGTTGCAACACAAGACACTCAAGTTGCGACAATCACTAGACAACTTTAGCATAACTATGTTGTGACATTGCCCGAATTATGTCGCAGCGAATCAGAAAAGCATGAAACCATGTCGCAACACAGAAGGTGGGAACAAAGATGACTACTATCGTGACATAATTTTCTATGTCACTACAAAACAACCAATTAGATTCGAGGAAATTTTTGGGGATCCATAATTTCAACCTTAAAGAGGTGACCCGTCATTTGAAAATCTATAAATAAAAGCATCTAGAGACGCTATGTAGCTTCCGCAAACCAGGAACTTTTGGGTAGCTCAAAACTCCTTTCTATATTATTTTTCTTTTCTTTACTTTAGTTTTTAGAGTAGCATTGTAGTTAGTTTTTTCTTGGAATTGAGCAGTGATCTAGTGCAAAGTTTCGAGCTAGTTTTCTTTGTAAAATTATGTTTTTCATTACTGTCTTATTTAAATGGAATTTGGAAATTTTCTGAAGTTCATCTATTTCAGTTCGTTTGCAATTTCAGTGAATTTACCTGATCAATTAGTCATTGTTCTTTATAATCAGTTTGAAGAATTGAGCTCCATCTGAGATTGGATCGATGTTAAATCAAAAGTTTCTGCATAATTTGAAAGAAATTCATAGTTCAAAAGCTTGAATTTATTTAATTCGTATTGTTTTCAAAGTTACTTGTTTAGAATATTAGTAGCGTGTATTCAGAAAAGGACTGTATCTTGTTGTGATTTCCAAGAAGCCCTTTGAGTGGCACAGAGATGGAGATTCATGAGAGTATGGAGCGGTTACTTGGGGGTATGCTAGACTAATATTATGGAACTAATGAACTCTAATAGATTACTTCAATAGATCACATATACTCATGGTGTGAGGATAGTTGGATGATGTATCAATTTAATTGATAAGAGGTTTCTCCTTTATCTGATGAAAGGATTTTGATCCAGTGTTAGCATAGATCTAATCAAGGAGATAGAGAATTTTATTATACTCGATGGATGAGTTACCAATTATAAATGGAGAAACTGTAATATCACATCTATGAGAATGAGATTTTTAGTCCTAGATTTGGGTGTGAAATGCGAAAGGGAAAAATACTGATCTTTGAAAAGGTTTATATTCTCTAGTAACTAATTAGACTCATGTACTCCCAGAAATGAACATGGATATCCCCAATTAGTGGGAAATTTATGGTGTATGCGAAAATCCAAACTATACTACCTTGCATCTTTGACAAATTCGATTTCAAAGCTGAGAAATTTATAATTGTACCTTGATCTATTTCCCGATGTTAACTTACTACAGTGAACTTTCAATCCAACCATTTTGAATTCTTTATATATAGTTATAGAATTTTATTTAATTTTTACTTTTCCTTTAGTTTAAAACCAAATCACTTTTTAACTTTGGAGTTCAAATAGCAAGGATCTTGAGTAGATAGGGTAATTGATGTTTAGAATTTTCATCAATCCTCGTGGGAATGATATATGGACTTAAATCCACTTTTATTACTTAAATGACCTGTGCACTTGCAGTGATCTAGACCAAAATACATTTTCAATTGAAGTCTTCTCTTCCAAGGCAAACAACATATTTTATATCTTTGGTTAGTCAACAAGTTTTTAGCGTCGTTACTGGGGACTTTGAATAGTCTTTGGTAACCGTACTAAAAATTTGGTCAATAAGTATTTAGGCGCGTTCTTGGGTGAGAATAGTCTTTGGTGGCGATTTTGAGAGGTTTGGCACACACTGACCTCATCATATTTAGTCAATTTGGTCTTCAATAATTAGTCAGTTTTTGGTCTGTGTAAAAATTAGTCAACAAGTTTTTGGCATCGTTGTCGGGGATTGAAAGATGAATTTAAATATCAATATTCTAACCAAAGAGAGAATTGCTAATTTGGACATTTTTCTATATTTTATCATAAATTTCAGAAAATCACAAAAAATACTTTTTAGCGTAGTAAGTAAGTAAGCTCTTGATATTATGAGCTTAGAATTGATATAGATGTTTTTCCCATAGATTTAATTTGATCTCCAATGTGTGTTTCTACCTGTTCGGGAAGATTTTACATGCTGAGAAAACCAGCGAAGCTGGCAGCTAGATATAATTGGAAAGAACAACGGAATGAAAGGTTAAAAGTGTTGAATCAATAACTGGTAGAATGAGGGAGAAAGAATGCAACCTATTCCAGAAGAAGCGAAAACAGAGAGACCTTAGAGGAAAATGACTATGGAGGATTTTTGGAGGCTAGTTATTTAAGATGAATACTCCGCTGTGAGACAGCCTACTATAGAAGCCAACAATTTTGAACTTAAGCTAGCTTTGATCATAATGGTGCAGTAGCCCCAATTTATTGGGCATCATAGTGAAGACCCACCCCAACGAGCATATGGGAAGATTTATTAGGATGGAAAATATAGTCAAGTTGAATGGGGTGAGTGATTGACTGATTTTTGTATAGACCAAAATATGAAGATCACCCCGAGGAATTCTCGACCTTGCCACTAAGAACTAGATAGTCCTGAATAACAACACTAAAAATCTTGTTGACTTTTAGATATAAAATATGTTGTTGCCACTTGGATAGAGGTCTTCATTTGAAAATGTGTTTTAGTTTTAGATCACTACAGAACAGGTCATACAAGTAATAAAAAGTGGATTTAAGTCCATATATCGTTTACGGATTGATGAAAAATCTAACCTCAATTACCCCCATCTACTCAAGATCCTTGCTATTTGAACTCCAAAGTTAAAAAGTGGTTTGGTTTTAAACTAAGGAAAGTAAACTAAATAAAATTCTATACTATATATAAAGAATTTTTAAAATAATTGGATTAAAGTTCATTGGGTAAGTAACACTGAGATTAAGTTCAATGTAAAATTATCCAATTACGCATCATTTTTATAACATTAGTTCACTAATTAGAGATCCATGTTCCTTTCGGACACACAGGTCTGTCAGTTACTTGTAAAGACTTTTCTAAGATACGGGTATTTTTCCTTCTCGAGTCTTCACACCCTTTTATAGGACGAAACCCTTGCCCTATAAACGGATAATCTGGCCTTCCCAATTTAATTGGCATCTCATCCATCAAATGTAATGCCCCAAAAATACCCTAGAATTTTTATAATAAAAATTATTATATATTCCGGTTATAAATTGAGCCAACTTGGGTATTTTCCGGGAACTGATAAATGATTAAATGAAAATGTTAAATGTGAAATGAATATGTGAGCATATGATTAAATATTATATGCTAAATGAGGTACAGTTAAACTCGGAAATTAACCCAGTGTAAAGGCAATTTTGAAATTTGTAAAATAAGGACCTAGGGTCAATTATAGATAAGTTTGTAATAATACAAGTGTAAATATGGGGATTGAAGTGCAAATAAAATGAAATGTATGGGCTATATAGTAAATTGGAGAACTTCTTAAAAATATGGGTTTTGGTGAGCCAAACAAGGCTTTGAGAAATAAAGACTTGAAGACGAAAAATGAGAAATGGAATTTGTGTGTGGTAAACATGGCCTTACACTTAAAGGGGATTTTGTGGCCTTGATCAGAGTTGATAAGTTGACCTTGTCTGACAGCGGTCTAATGTCTCGCTCATTGAGACCATCTGTGATATAACTTGGCAGGTGGGCCCGTATATCCATTCAACACAATTATATATTTTATACAAAAATGGTTATTTACAATTGTGTTTAATTACAATTTATACTAAAATGGGTCTGCAGCCCCGAAATTTTACAAAAGCAGAAGAAATACGAAGATAAGGCCGTCTTGTGGGTTTCTTCGCCTCTAAAACCGGGATCACGTCCATCCCCCTTTGTCTTCAATACCTAAAAAAATAGTCCACGGCGGGGTGAGCAAAGCCAGTGGTGAAATTTCCCTACTGGGTTACTCCCCGCCTAAGTGCGATATTAACACCTTGACATTAAACGCATGCTAATATATCACTCATGCATATATTAACAAAATTAATTCCACCGCGTCGTATTTATTAATTTTACAATAATAACGTAAGCTTAGCTCGCGTAGGGCTGGCGCTGACCAGTTCGTCTTGGAACAGCCTGATTTCGACATGTTATTCATACGTGGCAACAACACACATCGCTCGAATCACCTGAAGCGGTCAAGGTGAATTTCATCCGAACCACACCAAGGATTTATTCACTCGGTCCAAATCTTTTGGAACCGAAATCAAGGCCGTCCAGGCCTCAACAAATCCCCACCCATTACAAGACCCTTAGCCCGAAAAAAGTAAAACCGTAGGAGAAAAACCCCTGCCTTTTTCGGAGTTGTCGAAACTCCCCCGAATGCGGTAATCTGCGCCCTCGACGTGTGTGGGCAACTTGCCTCTTCTTGTTGGAAAGCGTAGACGGTCCGTCGTCGTAGATCTTAGAAATGGACTTTCTCTCTCTAAAAATGAATCAGCTTCATGCAAGACTCTTCTCATAGCGTTTTTATAACTTCTTAGCTGTTTCGTTTGCTTTCTTTCTTTTTCCATTCTCTTTTCTGGGTTTCTGCCGATTTAAATTATCTCACTTTTCTGTTTGACTTCTCTCATCCTTTTGAATCGTTATACGTATGAGACAAATGAAATATCTCACCACCCTTCCTCGAAACCCCGAACATGTAGCTCTCACTTTTCTTCGTTTTAACATTTCTTAATTCTCTTTTTATGACATCATGCTCTTACATGGCTCAATGTAGTATGGGATTTTGTTCCACTCGTGGCTAATTGTGAGCCCACTCTTTTAATGCCAGAGTGTCCTTTCTCTGGAGGTGCCATGGCGTTCTCTAACCTTGCCATGTGTCATCGGAGCACCTCGTGCCTCAGCGGAAATCGGGCCATCTAGGAATCAGCGAAATTCGACGTGGTAGCTAGATTTGTGAGGCAATTCCAGCAGTTATTAGTCCGTTTAGATCATCGAGATCTAGAAAAATTCAGTTTTGACGAAATTATCATTGGCACCTTGAGGAAATGCGGATTTTCAGGGGTCTCCTGATTTAAGGCCAAAGTGGTCTGAGGGCTCATTTGGAGCAAATCTCGTTTGGAGAGAGAAAGAGAGAGGAGAAAAAGGGAAGAAAGAGGCTGGGGCTTGGGAAAGATCAAGTTCTAAGGTGGGATTTCTTCTCACTTCTTGCTTCTAGAGATCAAGCGACCTCTGAGAAGATTTGAAGAGATTCAAGGTATGAACACAAACCACAACTTCACCACTATTGACTTTGATTTTGGGAAAGCCCAACTTAAAAAATGGGCTTTTATTGGTGCTAAACCACCTTTGGAGTTGTTTTGGGTGGATTCCATGGTGGGTTTTGATGTAGGATGGATTTGGGGAGGTTTATTGAAGAAAAAGGGGTGAGAAATGGCGAAATCTGCCATTTTTTGGGCATAACCCGCGAGTGGTAACGGTATCCATTGTGTAAGGAGAAATTAATTTTTGTCTTAATCAAAGTGATGTAGGTACCTATTGATAGTGAAGTTTTGGTATCGTCTTAGATCAAAGTTGTAACACCAGAAATATACCTAGCGGGTTTCGGACGAGTTTAGGGTTTAATAAAGTTAAATATGAATTTTTGGGGAAATAAAAACGGCTTAGGAATTTGTACAAGATAAAACAAGAGATGCTATGTAATTTGCCAAAAGGGGCATATAAGTCTGCAAATAAGAAAGGTTATGGGTTAAAATAGAAATATGCCTAACTTTATTTGCAAAGAAGAACCTAAGGACTAAGTGAAATAATGAAAAGCAACTTAAAAATGGGTTTTGGGAGACAGAGCATGGCCTAGGAGGAAATCTTGGATTTAAGTCCAGAATTTGGTCTCATTTTGGGGAAGAGAACAAACGATTGGAGAAAGAGAAGAGAAGGGAGAAGAAGAAGAAGAGGAAGAGGAAGATAAGAAGAAAGAAATAAAGAAAAAGGTATGGAACTATGACTATTAGTATGGGATACATGTTTTGGTTAAAGAAACCTAACCCTAGAATGAATTCTCAGATGGAAATCATCACAACCTTTGTTTTTCTAGTGGTTTTGTTATTATGAGGACCTAGAGTTCTATTACATGTGTTTTCGGTTCTATGGTTATGTAAAGTATGGACATGTTTGTTCTTGTTCTAGGTTTTGATAGGAACTTTCCTAACCCTAGATTTCTCAAGTCAATGTAGCAAACCCTTCTAGGCCTTGTATAAGATATGAATATAAAGTATGTTTGAGTTCAATAGAGTGTATAAGATGTGTATTGAAAGATGATTTTAGTAGAATAGAGGTTACAAGATGAATATGAGTGGTTTTGATGTGTATATTGATTATTGAGTTGATTTGGTAAAGGTAAATATGGAAAACGGGAGAAAACCCAATCTTTTCTAGAAAATAGGTGGTACTGTGCACTAAAAACAGAGCGCATCTAATTACAAGGTCTGCCATTCTATTTTGGACCAAATAGTTAGTAGTTCGCCATAACTTGGTCATTTTTTATCTGATTTGAGTGATTCAATTTACTGGTTAAACTAGACTTCAAGGAGAACAAACACCCCGAACAGGCACCTTCTGACTCTATGTGGCCCAAAATTCACTCAAAGTGGGCTATGTCTGCCAATTTCTCGGTTCTACTTAAACATAGAGTAAATTCCGTCATTTGGGACATATCTGAGCTCTGCTCGATTTGAGTGATTCCAGCTTGAGAAGAATCCTAAGCACCTTCACAAAGGAGTACAAAGAACCAGTGTCAAATATGGAGTTAAGACCCTGAAAATGGGTATTTCGGGATCGTTCCAAGGTAATATGGGCAAATGTTTGGCATGAGAATGCCATAACTCGAGTTCGATAATTCAACTGGAATGATTCCACTCTAAGCAAAGTAGATTCATGAGGAACAAGAATACATGAATGATGTGTGAATACATGTGTGTCATACCGCATAGTATCCGCCAAATAAACGTCAGACAATGTATACATGAAACAGAAAAATATAGGAAATGCAATATGTATAGATGTGTTCATGAACATAAATATGATATGAAATATGAACGAACTCAACATGAACATGAACATGAAATGTAATATGTCATGAACACATAATGTGGTTAAGTTATGATTATTATCACATATAATCCAAAAGATAAGTAATCTAATGATATGAAATACATGAATGAATGAGTGCACATTCCGACGGCTTACACTCCTCGCTAGTGCTACTAAGACTCAAGAGATAAGTGTGCACAATCTGACTGCTCCATGCAAATCACATCATATCAATGACAAACAAGATAGGATTTAACAAATCGAATCTATCATGAATGTCACTTCTATAGTCATATGAGATTGCAATATTGAATGCGAGACTAATATCGCTAATGTAATGACAACGTGACAGGATTCAACAACCTAATCTATCGTGAATGTCAACTTCTATAGCAATATGAGATCGCAATATTGAATGTGAGATCACATCGCTACTGAATGACAAACGTGATAGGATTCAACACCGAACTGGCCGTGATCGTCGATTTATAGCCATATGCGAATCAATAAACCTAAACGCAAAAGAAAAAAAAAGAAAGAAAATTATTCGAGAAAAGTATTTGAACAAGTATAAGATAATGGCACTAGTATAAGTTCGTGAGTACCTACGCGTACTTTGTACAAGCAAAATTTGTAGTACCTACTCAGTACTTCCGTACGGCAATATAAGTATGTCTCCAGAATAAGAATAAGCTCTGTAATACAAGTATAAGATCCGAAGTACAAGAATAAGATCCGAAATGCAAGAATAAGTTCCGGAATACAAGTATAAGATTGGAAATACAAGAATAAGTTCCTGAATACAAGTATAAGATCTGAAATACAAGAATAAGCTCCGTAATACAAGTATAAGATCCGAATACAAGAATAAGTTCGAAGTATAAGATCCAAATACAAGAATAAGTTTTGTAATACAAGTATAAGATCTCAAATACACAATAAGCTCAGTAATACAATTATAAGATCCTATACAAGTATATGCCTGTAATACAAGTATAAGATCCATAAGACAAGTATGGGCATAAGTCCGATATATATGTCCTTTGAGAAACTGGTCATATGCATCCTACGGAGATAAGTATATGCATATGTATAACCTCGCATCGCACACGAGGAAATCTATAAGTATGCGCTCCTACTGGATAAGTATAAGTATGTGTCCTCCTGTGAGATAAGTATAAATATGTGGTCCTACTGAGATCCGACTATGAATAACCGCCGGTAAGTGGTGCCCCGAGGCAGTATAAGATTGCTATAAGTATAAGTTCAAGATCAGATAGAGATCCGAACAAGCATAAGTCAGTCATATGATAATTATGTATGTAAATGTGTGTTATATGAATTCATGAAGACTCGATATCCGCTAATTGTTAGATGTTTATTATGATTCAGTATAAATGCATGTGTACCAGTATAAGTTATAAGATACGTTTCCCACTAAGCATGTGCTTAGCACGGGTTTTTAATCCATGTAGGTACAGAGCAGGACATCTGCGATCTTCCGCATACAGCTGGGCTAGCACACTAGTAGGGGTTCATCACCGTAGGTTCTACGCTCTAAATCTGTAATTGAAATGTAAAGTTGTTTTTGTATATGTATAAATAAATGGACTCAAAGATATGCATAGATATTGATGGACACCACTCCATTTTGTATATGTAAATGATTTTTGTTATTACGTAAATTGTTTGTATACCTTGGCCAAGTACAAGTTCAAATTGAGAAAAAAAAAGGTAAAGAGTCCCAGTATATAGTCTCGCGCCCTGAACCCGATTCGGATCCGCCATTCGGGTCGGACCGGGAATCGGGGTGTGACAAAAGTGGTACTGGTAACGATGCTTCCAGTGGCCTTGATTTTTGTACCCTTGCATTGTTAAGTCCCATATTCGTACACTAATTGTTTAGGGACCCTAATAAATGACTAATGAGTGTTCAAATAAGAATGAAACTAAGTGAAAAACGTACAGTACCTCACCGCCTCGGCGATATTCGTTTAATATGATTATTTGTTTAACCACTAAGAGTAGAGAATATGTATTTGACTAGATACGGGTGAAGACGACAACCTGACCTAGGATTGGTATTTAAACAAACAAGGGATCGATAATTTGGTTTGTTCACTGAACCTCTATCCTTACTTCAAGTGTATTGATAGTTTACTATGTGAATGTGAAATGATTGTATGGAATATATTACATCACCTGGAAAGGAAATCAAATCACAGAATGTTTTGAAATAGAGAAATTATGGCGAATTGTCAAATATTTGTCAGGTGCATTTATTGATTTGCAAATGATATTGTCATATTGTGACATAACGAATCGGCACTATTAATGACCCACTGTGGATGCACCAATCTAAGATCCGCGCGATGATGTATGACATTTATTAAATGATCCCGGGCGGCGTGTGATGCACCAATCGACATCCATCATGACGTGTGAACCGAAATTGCTAAATGTAAGCATTACCTAATGATACACAAGACTCCGATTCACCAAGCGGAATCTGTCGTGAAAATAAATTGAATAGTCAAGGTGACATTACAAACCTTGATGAGTGAAAATGAGATTGTGAACCAAATACACCTTTATGAGTATATGCTTAAATCTCATGAATTGAATTATGAAAGAATTGTTGCATTGAAAATGCATGTTTGTAAATGAAAGTATGTACAAATGTATAAGAATATGTATTGTTTATGCATTGACCATTGAAATATAATAACAAGCATGATTGGATAAAAGCATGTTGTGTTAGATAGAGAACTGTATAGAACCACTAAGCATGAAAATGCTTAGCGTGTAGTTTTTAACTATGCGCAGGGATCGAGTGAATAGAAATGAAAGGCAAGATCGAGAAGCGTAGAGTCATAGAGAAAGTTGCGACGTATAAGTATATACCCTGTCATATGCATATCATTTCTTTTGAACATGTGATATTTTGTGAACAAAAGAGTTAATCTCTGAAATAGTGTTTTGTATATATCATTCAGAAGCAAATGACATTATCACAAATTTATTATATAAAACTAAATGTTTATGGGCCTACCATTTGAAATGCTTCTGCGTAATTGAAAACACTAAAATCAAATGACATAAATAAAATGTTTTTGACAAGATAAATGAAAACTACCGGCAGAATCTGTCTGATTCGAATTTACCCTTCTGGTCAGTCGGATTCGTCGCAACACTTTTACAAAAAACAAAAAAAAAAACAAACGAACAAATGAAAAGTAAACAAAAAGAATTAAACAATCATTCCGGATCCGGTTCAGACTCGCCAATCGAGTCAGACCAGAGAAGGGGTGCTACATCAAATCTAAAAAAAATCTATGTCTCCTTGATTAGATCTCAGTTAACACGGGATCAAGATCCTTTCATTAGACATAGAAGAAACCTTTGATCAACAAAATTGATATATCATCCGACTAATCCTCACACCATGAGTGCAAATCGCTGATTTATCGGGTGGTCCTTCAAAGTTCATTACAGTTCCATAATATTAGTCTAATATACCCCTGGCAATTGCTCCATACCTCGTGAATCTCCATCTCGGCGTCACCGGGAGGGCTTCGGGAATCATAGCAAGATACGCCATTTTCCTTCGATACACGCATTAATATTCCGAACAAGCAACTTCAAGAAAAATACCACTTAAATAATTTCAGGATTTCGAACTATGACATTCCTTCGAGTTTAGCAGAAAACAATAATTAACATCGATCCAATCCCAGATGGAGCTCAGTCTTTCAAACTGGTTAACAAAGAATAGTGACTAACTGAGCAGGTAAATTCACTAAAATTGCAAACGAATTGAAATAGATGAACACTAGAAAATTTCCAAATTCATTAAATCAAACATTAATGAAAAACATAATTTTGATAAAGAAACTACAACCCAAACTTCGCACTTATCACTCGTCAATTCCAAGAAAACTAACTAAAATTAATACCAACATCTAAAATGAAAGAAAAGAAAAATAATATACAATTGAGTTCCAGCTACCTAGAAGTTCCTGGTTTTGCTAGAAGCTACGCATGCGTCTAGATGTGTTCGTATTATAGAGATTTTCAAATGATGGGGCCAGACTTCAAGGTCAAAGTGTGGCCCGTATTGCGTCGTTTATCTAACATAGAAAATCCTATCATGACATAGTTTTCATCTTTGTTCCCAAGCTCTTGTCGGCCTCGTAGTTTCGTCATGATATGGTTTCAGGTTTCTTCGATTCACACGACATAATTTGACAAGACGCGACACTGCTCTACTAAAGTCATAGTAATCACGTGACATAAGTACCTCAGGCTCGATAAAACTTTGTCGCAACTAACCTATCATTTTGTCGCTTCCCCAGCTGGCCTCGTGACAAAAAAAAAACTTCTTATCTTTCAAATTTCTTTATGTGCTAAGTGGTTATTAAGTTGAAATAAAGTCATACACAAATACATTGCGTCGCCACAGCTCTTCTGCTTCATTTTAATTCCTTTTGCTGCTGAAGGTAATTTCTCTACCTCCAGCTATTCAACTTTGTTGCAACATTCTTTGCTATGTTGTTGCATTCTTTTTGTGGTTCTTTTCAACTTTTGTTTCTACATAGTTGTCTTTTGTCGCGACAGAGTTTCTCAAATTTGCATGTTGTTGTTGTCTCGACATACCTTTTCTTTGTCGCGACCAAGGAACAAAATTTCTAAAAAATCGATCGATATTTCAGCAAAATTTTGGTTATCGGTGGAGATCGATAAGATATACTCCACCGATAATTGATTATACCAAATTTTGGCCATTTTTCTCAATTTTTTCCGATTTTTTGTCGAAATTTCCGATATTTTCCGATTTTTCCCAATTTTTCTGCTTTTGTTCCTTCCTTACTTGGCTGCAAATATATGAAAAAATTGCTTTTAGGGGGGTTTGGGTTTCGAACCCTCCCAAAATGCATGGAAGGTGGCACCCTCCAGCCACCAAGTCAATGTTTGCACTTATTATATATGGTGCAAACTTTTTTTATATTCTCTTATTATTTATTTTTTCATAAATCCTTTCACCTGATTATAATATTTTATTTTATTTTTATTTTACATTATAACTTATAATATTTTTAAATCAAACATTAATTTGAAAAGGAAAAGAAATAAAATAATATCATTTAAAAATTTCAAATTATAATATACAATATTTTGAATCTCCTCGTTATCTACATAATATTTGTAATAATAACGGAAACAAATAAATAATATATCATTAACATAATAATATCTTAATAATATATTAAATATAACATATTTAATTTAATAATTACTAATCCATTTCATTTTAATCTACCTTAATTAAGATATGAAAAATTTTAATTAAACCGATATTTTTGTAAAAATATCCACCGATATTTTACCGATATTTTCGATATTTCCAATCTTTCCTTAAAATCCAATTACCGATATATCCGTATTTACCGATATTTTGATCCTTGGTCGCGACATAGTCTTGCTGTTTTGCACTACTGAGACTGAACTCGTGTAGCGACATACTCTAACAATGTCACGACATATTTCCTTTTTTTTATCTTTGTCGTTGACTGAACTGTTTGTTTCAACATTGAAATCTTTGTCGTGACCAACTTTTCTTAGCTTGTCTCATTGCTCTTCCATTTTTTGTCGCGACAAAAATTTCTTACTCTATAGCTTTTATTGTCATGACATAAATTTATTGCGACAGAAATTTGATTATTGAGACAAAACTCTATTGCCATTGCTTGATCATTATTGCGACAGAGATTTCTGCCTTAAGTTCTTTATTATGTCGCGACATATTTTTTTGCGTCACAACATTCGTCTTTTAATTCTTCTCAACTTTTGTCGCGATAATAGATTTCTTTGTCATGACAGAATTTACCTCAACCTTATGTTATGTTTGTCGAGACATGAAACTTCTTTGTAGCAACAAAGTTGTCTTGCCTTTCAATGTTGAATCCGAATGCTATGTCACGACATAGTTTTCTTTTGTCGTGACAAAGCTATTTTGCTATCTTCAGTTCTTTATGTCGCAACAAAGTTGAAAAATGTCGGAACAAAGTTCCATTGCCATTTGCCTTGTGATTTGTCGCCTATATGGTGTTAATCAACAAAATTTATAACCTAACACCTCATACTAGCGTACCATGGCTACTATAGTATAATATTATAGATCACCAATGTAGATGTGGGTTTTCTTCAGGGAAGTGATCGATGTTGAGGCTTAAAATGGTGATTTCATTTTGATATTAAGCCAGGGATAAAAGAGTGGATTTAGAGAGAAAATAAAAATAAAATAAAGAAAAAAGTAAATTCAGATAAGATGTAAAGAAGAAATTGAGTTTGTGCGTCACTAGGTTTCCAGGTTCTAAAATGAGGGATTTCCTGTGTCTTTTCCTCAGATCGGGAGGATAACATATAGTTATCTCTCGAATCAGTTCTTGGTTTAGCTATAATAACTTACCCTAATTAAATTTCCTTGAAAAATGGTATTTGCTTCCCATTAATGGTCATGGACAATGAAGAACATCTCCTTGACACATCTTCTAATGGTCCATAAATGATAACTGACGAACATCAATGTGGATCTATAATAAGTATCTAACGAATTGAGAGCTTACCAAATACTAACTATTCAAGGTGACTGGGAGCGGATCAAAACCTAGATTCATGCCATCGTGGAAATAAAAACATCACCTTGAATCGCCTCCAATTCCACTCCACAAATGATAACTAACAAATGTCAATGGATCTAGCAATAAGCATCCATCAAGCCTAAAAGTTTATCAAGTACGCATCATTTGTTGCAACCATGATTAAAACCAATATTTGAGTAAGAAACGATTAATAGGAAACACTGCTAAAACATGGAAAACCCCACCTTATCCTACTCTTCACCTGGGCTTCCTTTACTCATGAAATGAAGGGTTTAGCCACTCCTCCCTCTTAGAGGTTATTTCGGCTATCAGAGAAAAATATCAGAGAAATAGAGAGAAAACGAAGCTCTCAAGAAGCTTTTCAAAATCTATCAATGAATGTCGAACTCAATGTCTATAAAGTCTCTCTGGTAAGCCTATACCACCAAAACCCATTACAAATTACCAAAATATACAACTCATAACACTATTACATGAGGGATAAACTGCAAGAATAACAAAAATACAAAAGTCAAAGTATGCAGGAGCTTTTGTGGTCAGTAAAATTTCAGACCTTTGCGAATTTCACAAGGCTACTACATCTTTCTACATCAATCGCTTCGCTTTTCCGCTTAGGTGTCAACTACAATTGGATTCTTCATGCCATGACTTGAATCCCTATCCTCAAGATATACAGTCCCTAAAAACAACCAAACTTGCCATAAAATTTGATTAGTAGCCTTGATAGGTCCTTAACATGCCAACTGGTTATCTAGGGCCGACATTGCCACACAAAAAAGTGCTTAAAACTCGAGTAAGGGTATGAAACAACACTATTTAGGTAGTAATCACCTTGTTCAATGTCGCGACAAAGTTTTGTCCTCTAACTTCCTTTATGTCTCAATATTCACTTCTTTGTCGCAACATTTATCAGTCAGACTCTCATATTATGTCGCAACAGAGTTGTGAGATGTCGCGATAATCTTCATTTATGGCTTGAGTTCAGCTTGATCTTTGTTGCGACAAAACGTTGTTTGTTGTGACATAGCTTCTGCTGGTTCTATTTGTATTATGTCGTGACATACTGAAACTATGTCGCAACAAAGATTTCTGCCTTGACCAATAATTCTTCTTCTCTTGGTGGAATTTTCTCTTTTTCAATTAAAACCTGCAAAACACAAAGTTTGGTGGATATTCCATGATTCAGCATTAAAATGACTCATAAACTTCTAGGAATATGCCATGCTTTTAATTTTTTTATGACTTTTTATGTGGAATCCACTATTTAGCAAGGAACATAAGTTAGTTGTAAAATTATTTCTAAACATGTTTCCAATCTAGAATCAGGAAGATTTTCAATTAAGTTCACTAAACAGCCAAACAACTTCTATATTATTCAACCTCATCTGCAGGAGGTGCGATGGTCTTCTCTTCCCAGCAGATTAGTTAATCTTCTGGAATAATACTCAGGTATCACTCTTCTCCCTTATTCTTTAAAGTCACATCTGCTTGTTTGTCATATAAATATCCACTAATGTAAGCATATACCACCTTCATAATCAATTGTGGCTCTCAGCTATAATGTGGCTTGGTAGTTTGCAAAGATAATCGGGACAATTTGTGCCTCGTATTTTCCCATATTTCACTTACAACTTGACATACTTGCCTTCATTATGCATCCTTAATTTTTCCATTGATTTCAACTCTTTAACCTCCCTATTTGGGTTGGTGTATCTTCCTGCATACTCTACGGTGGTATTTCTTTTCGACCACACTCGATCGTAAATGCACCTCCTCATCTTGTAGTTTTTCACTTTTCATCTTATCAAAGTTTAAGGAATAGTAAATGTTTTGCCTTTTACATTCTACCACCCTTAATCGAACTTTGGCCTAAGAACTCCCATACTACCGCATTAGGTACTAGGTGTTGAAACAACCCTAAGAACTTAATTGTTAAAGGGAGGAAGGCTACAAGGCCAAACTCATTCCACCTTGATATTTTTCTTTTCACAGCTTCTTTTCTTCTCCCTTTTCATCTTTCCTCAACTCATTTGATTTCCTTTTCTCACCTCTTCTTATCCTTTCTTGTAATTTGAAATAATATTCCCCCAAACTTGTCCTCTTCTATCATTGATGTATTTATCATGTAATCTAGGCTAATAAGGGTTCTTTAATGTAGGATTATGTTCAAGGGAGGATCTAGGCTTTTCATTTGCTGGTTAATGATGAAATTGCCATTTCTGCCTAAATGAGGAACTACGTATGCTTATGATATTATAAAGGCAGCTTTGAAAGAATCAATTTTCCAAGAATATTTCATCCTTCGTTAGTGGTATCGTTTAGGATTTCGCCTTGACTAATAATCTAACAAGTTCTAGGACATTTGGAGATTTAACTGTGATCGATCCCAAAAGATGTCTCTAATTTTTGCACAATTTGTTTCAGAGATACTATTGACCATGTGCAGTGTTAATCAGGATTCATAATAACTAAACTGTTTACAAAAACATAATCATAGGTCTTATTTGTTCCATCAATTTGTTTCAACCTTCCTTATTCTTGAAGTTCAACATATTCATTAATATCTTTATAACTTTCCTCTTTTAGTTCACTTCATCCTACCCCGATTCATCTATCAAATTCTTGTTTAGTTCCTGGATATGTTGTTGTGCTATTTTACAAGTTGAAACCTTATTTAAATCAAACATTCAATTCATAGAAATGTAACATAGCAGCAATTCAATTCCATCATCATTCCAATTCTACCAAACAATTCATAGCCCATTCATCAATTCAAACCAGGAAAACTAGTTTCTCCATTATTTAGCAAAGCTATAAACTAAAAGTCATCAATTTCTACTTATTTAAAATCAAGGAAAGAAAAATAAAATAAACACAAGAGAAGTGCAAACTGAGAATGGACACCAAGTTTTGCAAAGGAATTTTTTTTATTTAAGATTTCAGGTATAAGAGAATTAGTTACAAAGAGGGAAAAGGGAAGAGACAATAAGGCAAGTTATTTCCTTCTTCTATCATGCCTATGGGAATGGTTCGCATTAACTTCTATTCAATTTATAAATCATCATAATGGGAGAATTCGTGATCCGGGACTTATGGGTCAGTTGACCTACTTCCTTCTTTAGTATAGACCACTCTAACAAAGTGCCATCTATTTAATGAGATCATTTTGTCTTTGCCCAATAGAGTTTAGAGTTCCCTCAAACTCACCCTGGGCAGAGTACATTTTTATCAAATTATTATTGATCAAATCCAAACTTTAAGTCCACAATTTCTCCCTACAATTTAGGGTTTCTTCCAATTCTTTGTCCCTTTTTTCTATGAGGAGTCGTATCTCTTTCTGATGTTCTTTATAAAGGTAACTAGCGCATCTCGCTCTGAACATGTCTTCTACCCACGAAGCCTTCCTTCATGATCTTAAGTAGCCTATCGGTCCCTTCGAAATGATTTGACACAAAGGCATCTTCCCTTGCCCTAAGCACTTCACTGAGTTCTTTTTCTTTGGATGCCCATATGCTCTTCCACTCTTCATCTTTCTGTCTGAGTGCTTCCTCCAGGTTCTGATCTCTTATTTTTAGCTCAACCTCCATGTACTCATCTCACAACTAGAGTTGGATTTTCAATTGTTTATCCCTCTCTTGCATCTTCTGTCTCATAGCTTTCAACATCTCCATCAATTATGTGTTGTTACCATGATGCTTTGAACTTTCAGCTTGTTCCTAATGGTATTGTCTTAAATCTAAAGATAATGTCAAAATAGGGCTCAAACCTTCTTGCTTTTGTAGATGCTCTAGAGTCATAATACCAAACCCCATTTCATCACATTTCTATAAGTTTTCCTCTTTCTGTTTCATACTTTTTTCGTTTCATTCCTTAGGCACTTTAATTACTCATGTCAATGTTAGGGGTGTGGTCTTAGGGCATGTCTTTTCTTCCTCCCAATCTCCTTCTACAACCCCCAAAATGCATAGCCTAGTGATCATAGTTAATGGATAAGGCAATTAACCCTGAGCGTCCCAACTCGACTGAGTTCTTTATGATTTTTCCAACATTGAACTTGTACCCCTTCAGGATGGCAAACAAAAGTACTGCCTCATTTTCCCTGACTGTACTCAAATGCTTAGAAGGTAAAATGACTAAGTAGAGGAAATAAAACCAGACCTTGGCTTGTTCAGTCAACGAACCTCTCTTAATCGACTCATGTGGGTTCTTCCTGGTGGCATTCCATTTCCCTTTACCATCATTTAGCAAATCAAAGATTTTCTGGAAGTCTGGTTCTTTTACTAGTCTCTTGAACTTTGAACCATTCTTCCTCTTACTCAGATTGTAAGTTTTCTCAATCTCGTCCTTGCTTAATGAAATCCATTTATTCCTGACATAAATTGTCTTGTCCTTCATTCTCGCCATGTTTGCATAGAATTCTTCACCACATCTACGAATCCAGGAGCCTTGTGCTCACAAAAGAGATGCCATCCTTTGCTCTCAACTATTTCTTGGAATGGTGAGATCAACTTGCTAAAGCCTCTTTCGCAAATGAAATCTCTATGCTGCAATTTATCCCTCTAGGCGAAATAAGCATGCTCTGAGAACAAATCACTTATTTTTTCTTCCCTTATCTTAGCTCTAGCTTCTTCAGATCCTCTCCTCATGTTTCTGGTTTCTTCAATTGGTTGCTCAATCACTGCTCTTACTTCAGCTCTTTCTTCTTCATGTCCTGTTTCTACCCAAGTTGCTTGGACTGCTTCTTTCTCCCTCTCAGCATACTCTTCCATCATTTCATTCAGATTAGGAACAAGGTGCGACGACTCAGACATGGTAAGAAGAAGGTTTTGGGGATCTAGGGTTTTCAAAAGGAGAGAGATATTTAGTGAAGAGAGATGAGTGGGTTGATTGATTTTTAGGCAGGTTGCCTTTCAGGTTTCAAAATTTTTCTATTTATAGCCAAATGTTTTGTTGTGCCCTCATTAAATGTCGCGACAAAAACTAACCTAGGGTTTATTCTCTTTTCACTTTTATGTCGTGACATAGAGAAATAATGTCAAGACATTGATTCGTGGCCCAGTGGGGGTATTAATCAACAAATTTATAACCTAATACCCCATACTAGCGTAGCATAGCTACTATAGTATAGTGGTTCTAGATCCATTCACGAGACGGGTTTTCTTCTGTGGAAAATGGTCGATAAAGGAGGCTTAAACTGGTGATTTTATTTTGGATATTTGGGTTGTGATAAAAAGAGTTCATTTTAATGGTTAAAATTGAAAATAAAATGGATTAAGATATGGAAAGAAGTCCCTTGAAGTATCAAGTCACTAGTCTTAGGTTCCTTAGGCAAATGAGGGGTTTTCAGGTTTCCTCGTATGGGGAGAATGACATATAGTTATCTCCCAAATCGGCTCTTCATTTAGCTATAAAAACTGACCCTCAATAAATATCCCTTGGAAATGACATTCACTTCCTATTAATGGTCTTAGACAATAGAAACACGTCTCCTTGACTCACCTTCTAATGGCTCATAAGTGATAACTGACGAGCATCACTGGATCTAGCATTAAGTATCCCTCACCCTAAGAGCTTACCAAATACCAACCATTCAAGGTGACTCGAGGGATCAAAACCTAGAGTTGAAGGAAAGAACACAACTACGCTAATACCCGCGAAACATGAAAACCCCCGTTTCACAAAGTTCTTCATTGTCACTTCCAAGGAGGAGGGGTTTTAGCCACTCATTCTCTGAGAAATCATCCTTAGAGGTTGTTTGGCTAGTGAGAAAAGAGAAAGAAAAATACGAGAAAATGAAAGAAACGGGAGTTTCTTGAACAAGCTTCCCCAAAAACAACTTTCAATAATGAAAAACTGATTACAAAGTCTTCTATGGGGTATTTCAAACCACCAAACCCATTACAAATTACCAAAATATACAACTCATAACACTATTACATGAGGCGAAAGTGGGAAAAACACAAAAAAACTCAAAAAGTAAAATGTGGTAGACATTTTTCGTTGTACGCGAAAAAGGCCAAGTGAAATTCGCATTGGGGACGCGAAAAATTGCGAACCCCGTAAATCTGGGCATGGTTGCTTCTATCGTCGCTTTCTAGCTTCTAAAGCTTTGAACTACACCTCCAGGTTTCTTCATGCTTTGAGCTAAATTCCCACCTTGAGATATATAGCCTTGAAAAACAACAAACTTCCACAAAATTTGATTATGAGGCCTCATGTCCTTAACATGTCAACTCGGGTCAATTAGGCTGACATTAAGCACAAAACTCGCTTCAACACATATTTTCGCATACTACCCAAGCACTGCAATCACTTAAAAGCTAGGTGTCCTTTGTTACGATGTATGCATGTCATGACAAAAATATTATGTCTGTTGGCACTGTCAGACATGTGAGAAATCATGTCACGACAAAAACCTTCTTGACAAATTAGAATTTAGAGCCAACTTGGTCGCAACATAAATAAATATGTCGCAACATAAAAATGTGAGGTTCAAGTGTACTTATGTCGCGACATGGAAAATTAATGTCGCGACAAACACTTTCTTGCAATATCGTATTTTAGCGCCAATTTGGTCACGACATAAAGAAATAATGTCGTGACCTAGTTCAGGCATCTCACTTGATATAATGTAGCGACATAAAGAAATATGTCGCGACATACTTCCCTGTGACTTCAATATAATTGCACTTTGTCACGACAAAGAGTACCGGTGCCACAATAGAGTCGAAACAATGTCGCGACATGTGATCATCATTCGTCGCAATAATTCCTACGGCTTTCCTCAAAATTTTACAATTAACATCTTCAATCAATACAAATACACAAAGATGTAACATTTCCATCCCACTCAAATCATACTTGTGAAAAAAAATCTAATCCTCAAAGAACCTCAATTCAAGTATGAACAATCGCATTTCGTTTCTTCACTTGATATAATTCAACATGCTTATCAACAAGGTATTCAAGGAATGAGCACAACAAAGCTGTTTAAAATTTCTTGCTCTTTAAAAAAAAATTACATTGGCCCAAACTTCAACAATGCATTCTCATTAAAAATAGTTAGGGAAAAAGATAAACTCCCCCTTGTGGCACTTTCTGCCTGATAAGTCTGAGAATGAAAGATTCTAAATAAAATCCATCTATAGTACAACTTCATTGTCCTAAAAACTTAACAAAATTTACAAAATAAAATTTCAAACAAAATTAAAACTAAACTTCAAATACACAAAATTTAAACAAAACAAGCTAACTATGAAAATTAAAATTTTTCTTTGGTTGTCTCCTAAGAAATTGCTCAGTTTAATGTCTCTAGCTAGACATTTGCTACAAAAAGTTTTCCTTTCAGCAAAATTCTCCTCTCTCTTCAAAATCTAGAACTAATCTTCATTTAAGTTTCCTCCAAGATAATACTTCAATCTCTAACCATTCACTTTAAATTCACTTCCAGACCGCCAATGTCATCAGCTCCAAAGCGTGTACTTAAGCATACTGTAAGGACCACTCCATCTTGACTTTAGTTTTCCTCGAAACGACTTGAGCCTGGAACTGTATAATAGGACTTGTTCTCCTAATTTGAATTCTTCCTCGTAATCTTCCGATCATGCCACTTTGCCTTATCTTTTATAGATTCTCGCCATCATGCTTCATTTCTCAACTCTTCTAGTTCATTCATTTGGAGTAATCTTTCTTCTTTGGCAGCTTGAAAGTCACAATTCAATTTCTTAATGGCCCACATAGCTTTGTATTCTAGTTCTAGAGGGAGATGACAAGATTTTCCAAATACAATTTTGTATGAGGACATTCCAATGGGAGTTTATAAGCGCGCTTTATAGTTTCATAATGCATCATCTAGCTTTATAGACCAATCTTTTCTGCTTGTATTCACTGTTTTCTCCATAATTTTCTTTATCTCCCTATTGGAAATTTCGCTTCAGACATTCACTAATATGATAGCCACAATCATTACATGTCTAATTTCATATCTGCTTATGAGTTTTGCAAAAATTATTTGAAAAATGGTTTCATCACTTACCGATCGTTCCGCAATTCAAACCTCAAAATATTTATTCAGATAACTCAACCACTGTATTAGCATCATTTATGGGACAAGCTATTGCTTCCACCTATTTGGATACATAATCCACTACTAGGAGAATGTATAGATTTCGAAATGATGATGGGAAAGGTCCCATGAAGTCTATTCCCCAAATATAAAAAATCTGCACCACCAGGATTCCTTATAGGGGCATCTCATTTTTTTTGCTTATGTTGCCCCTTCTCTGACATTTATCACAATGTTTTACCAATTCAAAATAGTCTTTGAATAGAGTAGGCTAATAAAAACCTGATTGGAGAATCTTATGGGTTGTTCTATCTCCTACAAAATGTCCTCCATATGGTAATGCATGGCATTTATCAATAATTTCACCTTGTTCTATTTCTGGTACACATCCATAGTGGGGATCTCTAGAGTTTGAGGTGGGAGATCATGTCTTCTTAAAGGTGATGCCTACGAGAGGATGGTCGTTCTGAACGGAAAGCTATCGCTAAGGTATATTAGCTCGAGGCATCGAGAGGTAGGTGGCCAGCTTGCATACCGCTGGCTTTACTCAGCCGTTTATCTAGTGTTCATGCGTGAATCCATGTCTCCATGCTCCTAAGTACACCCTGATCCGACTCCATGTAGTGGATCGCGAGCTTGTTGTTGATGTGGATGGAACTCTTCTCGAGAGGAACCGCACGTGACGGTGGATAGCTCTGGATCGTGCTCTTAGAGGCAAGATCACAGGCTAGTGAAGGAAAAGTTGTGGGCAAAGACTCGAGAAGTGTAGAGGAGGCAACATGGGAACGCGAAGACATTGTGCGTGCAATGATCATTTCTTGTTTGAGGATGAAGGTATGTTTTTTAGTGATTAGGTGATTAAATGACTATTGCATGTGCATGTAAATTGAAAGTGTATATGTGTGTGAATTTTGGGGATAAAATTCTGTTAAGGGGGGAAGAATGAAAAACCTAAGAAAATTTGAATTTTTCCAAAAATAGGCAAAATAGTAAATTGTCGATACAGTATAGGCTGTAAATCTGAAATTTTCTAAATCTTGGATGACAAAACGGACCTCACCATTGGATTCGTCTCGCTAAATCTAGTTACCTAGATGAATTTTATTTGAATTCTGACACAATCAGGTTTTTCACGAATTTCAGGGCAATAGGTGTCTGATAAAACCCAAAAACGAGATTTTGGGAAATAATTTAAGTAAAGTTCATTTAAAATAATTTGAACTTGAACTCGGATGAAATAAATCATTTCAAGGCAAAAACGAACCCGAACCAGTCACGGACACGTGGCGTGACGTGGGCCACTCTTTTAAGCCTTAAGTGAGGGCTTAAGGGGCAAAGAGGGAAAAGGATCCCATTTTCCTAGTTCTTGCCTGAGAGAGAGAGAGAGAAAAAGACCAAGACTTCTTTCTACGATCTACGGGATTTCGTCGATAGGAATTCATCGAGCCAAGAGTGAAAGTTCATCTACTCGACGAGGGCTACGCGTGAGTACCAAAAAGAAAGGATTTCGACGTAGATCCAAAAGAGGATATTCAGGAGAAATCAAAGTTCTTAGGTTTATGAGAGGTTCTCGGGACCTCCTATCGATTAGACTATGCTTCGAGAGTTAGGGATTCTTCCCACTCTGGTTTTAGTCTCCATCTTTTTGCTGATTTTTGGGTTAAAATGGTGGAACGTGCTAAGGGTCTGTTTGGGTGGGAAAATGCCCAAAACTCGACGTTCTTTGCCTAAGCGAAGGTGGACTTCACCTAGGCGAGCCCGACGTCAGCTTTCAAGCTGTGTTCTACCTCGCCTAAGAAAAGGAAAGCTTCGCCTAAGAGAAGGTTGAGGCCTATCATGGCCTGTTTGTGGCCTGGTTTAGAGCCTGTTTTGGGGCCATATATGGCTTGATTACAAGCGATTGTGTGGACTGTTTTGTGGGCATTACACATGCCACAATGGGTCTTAAAAGTGAAGGATGTTATTACTTGCCTTTGTAATAGCATGCTTGGTTATTGTTGCTTGATTGAATGTTGATATGTGTGTTATGTATTGACATTGTAATGTTTGTTTGATGGAAATTATATGCATGTAATATAGTTGTCCATGATACATGGTTTAATGTATGAGTTAAGTGTCCATATGGCATTCATCACATATGAGGCATGGCATTGACATGCAATAGTGCATCACATTGCATATGCACGGGAAACATCGCATTTCATGGGTGTAAGTGCATGGTTGGAAAATCAACACTGCGTTTAGTGATTGATTGTGTTGGCTTGGTACCGTTAGACGAAGTCTAATAGAGTCGCACGATTGAATAAAATGGAAAAAAATAAATTATGTCGAGTAATAGCAAGAAGGGCTAGATACTCCCTTGGTGAAAGACTCGGACTAGTTTAGACACTCCTACGGTGAAAGTCCAAAAAGTGTTTAAAGGTGTGCAGAGCCTGCTATGAGACCCCAGAAATTCGCTGCCCACAAAAGACATATGGTTTTTGTAAATGAAATGATCATTTGAGGTTTAGCATCCAAAAAAGTTTTGGTTTATAAACAAATGAATTTTTTTTTAAAATGATCATTGGATGTAATCCATCAATGATAGATTTTCACACTAGATCACATCAGGTGTGGAGGAGTCAGAAGGACTCCTAGGCATGGTACATGAGTGAGTCTTTATTTCATTTCATGGCATGGATTTAGGTCACACATTGGCATTGCATTGTGTGGTGGGAGTCAATAAAGACTCGGTGTATGGTGCATGAATGAGTCTTGCCTCATTCCATAGCATGGCATGTAGGATTCCAATCCAGAATTGCACATTCTACTTGGAATTGTTGTCGATAATGTAAATTTCCAAAGGTGAACATTGGCGTTACATTGTGTGGTGAGAGTCGGTAAAGACTTCATGTATGGTGCATGATGAGTCTCACTCATTCCATAGCACAAACTCGCATCAAAGCAGATAGGATAAAATAATACAGACACCTGATGGGATCTAATACTAAACATACGCTGCATCGAGCATAGGTATACGACATTTGGCTCAGATGTTCGATACCGCCATAAATTGGTGTCGTGAATTGTTAAGTGTAAGCATTTCATGTGCACTTAGGTGGGGAGTAGCCTCTATAGGAATTTTACTTTATTAGGCGTGGCTCGTATATGGGAAAAACATTTCAGGTGCGGAGCAAGCGCTGTGGGTGGCTCTGATCCAGGACCACGAGTAAGAAGAAAGCCGACATATGGCTTGTGGAAGAGTTTTGTAAATTAAATGTTTGGAACAAACTAGTTCAAGCATGTAAATGATGTAATAGAGTTGAAATTAAACTTTTATGGTTTATTTTTTAATAACCTTGTATGTTAAATCATGGGTCCTTATCATGGGACTCAACGGTGTGGTGTAGGGTTATGCGACATCCATGGATATTTCCGCGAGTTGATGGTGGATCAACGGACCCCCGGGTTTTGGAGTGTCACATTACTCTCCACCTAAGTGCACATGTAATGCTCACATTTGACAATTCATATTCTGTAAAACCATGGAAAATTAGAAATTTTTAGGAAAAATGGAAAAATAATAATAATAATAATAATAATAATATAATAATAATAAATTTTCATAATGGTTTAGGAAGCTCGAAAATTCTCTAGATCTCGGGATGACAAAATGGACTTCACTGCTGATTCGTCATAATGAAGTTACCTAGAAAATTTTTGTTGAATTCCGAAACAATTGGATTTTTCACGATAATTTTCGAGGGAACAAAGGCCTAGTGACTCACATGGATGAGATTTTTACGAGAATCTCGAGAGTTAGGAAATATCTCAAATTAAGTTCATTTAAAATAAATTAAACTTAAATTGGAATCAAAAATAAATTGTTTCGGGGTAGGAACGGATCCGAGGGAGGATTGCGTGACACGTGACACTTTAAGAGCCATTCATCAACTTAAGTCAAGATAGACAAAAGGAGGAAAAGAAAAAAGGGAAAAAGGGATTTTTTGGGCTGGTATCTGGTGGAGAGAGGAGAAGAGAGGGTGTAAAGAGAGAAGCTTCAACTTCTCTCTACGATTTACGAAGATTGGGTGGTCGTTTTCCGACAAGCCAAGGTTTAAAGTCGGAGTACTTGGCGAAGGCTACGTGTGGATACAAGAAACTCCAAGTTTTGCCAAGGTTTTGCGTGGAAGGTTAGGGAAGTTGAAATCTTTGGGTTCAAGAAGTGTTTGCCGAACTTCCTCAGGTCGTTGCTCACGCTTCAAGAGGTAGGGTTTTCTCCTACTTTAGTTATTTCATGCTTACGGGCCAATCAATGGCTTATTGGGTTCAGCCTCAACTGCAGGCTACCAAAGGCGCTTGATAGTGCTATCGATAACCGAAATCAATTTCTTAGTCTACTTTGGTTCCCAGGGTTACCATTTTGGGATTAGTTATGTGTCTAGGTGTTTGAGGCGTTTATAGCTTGAATATGGACTGTATGGTTGCTGGAACCGAGATTGGTTCACAACAGATTAGGGATGGAACGGCACCTTGCGAAAATTCGCAAGGCTGCAAGATCCCAATTTTGTAGACCCTGCAAAATTTAGGATGGTGTGCAAAAAATTTCGCATGGGTTGTGAAATTTTCGCACACGCTGCGAAATTTTCACAGGGTTGCAAATCATGTGTTCAACTTTGCACAATCATAACTTTTTTAATTCAACTCTAATTCAGATATCTCTTGACTCCATGGAAATATAATCTAACCATATTCTAGTGAATGGCATTTAGGGCTCACATATTTGGTTTTTTTTATGCTCTTTTCAAAGAGCTATGTTGAATAGTCTCTTACATATTTTGTGGACTATTTTGTGGCCAATTCATGGCCTATGTGTGTGGGCATCTCTATGCCACAATTGGTTATATGATTGTAGTATATCATTGCTTGAATTGAGTGATATACTTAGTTGAAATTGTGTGGAAGTCAAATTGTGTGTTCTGATGGTTTAGCTTGTGATGTGTTTGTGTATGAACAAGGCCGTTGCATGGCTTGGTTGTAGGCTATTTGTGGACATGGTGTTACAATGAAGCCTAGAGTATAAATGCAAGTCGCTTGATTTGGGTGATGACTCAGATGTCAATATATGTGTGTATAATATGTTGACATGTATTGTGCGGTTTATTTGGAAATTATATGTTAATTGATATGATTGTCCAAATGATGCATGGTTTAAAATGTCCATATAGCACTCATCATATATATGGCATGGTATAGGCATGGAATGGCATAATTGCATTTCATATGCACGGGGACATCGCATTAAATGGGTGTGTGCATGGTCATAATCATTCATCATTCTTAGTGAGTGGGTGGTAAGCTCGGTACTTTGAACTACGTCCAACGAATTCTCATGGGTGCATTTCATAGCTTTGAATAAAGCTTTTTATCAGAGACTATCCAATGCTTTTGAATAAAGCGGTTTATCGGAGACTGTCCAATGCTTTTGATTAAAGCGGTTTATCGGAGACTGTCCAATGCTTTTGAATAAAGTTGTTTATCGAAGATTGTCTAATGGCTTTGAATAAAGCGGTTTATCAGAGGATGTCTAATGAGTTTTAAAAACAAAAAGCTTTTGTTTTGGATAAAGGGTCATTGGGTGAAACACCAATGACAAGTTTTTACACTTGGCATAAACATGTGTGAGGGAGCCAATGAGGACTCGTGTTAAAGGAATGGTGAGTGACACTTCATTCATGGCATGCAAGCATTCCAGAGTAGAAATTGCATTTTACTTGGAATGTTTGATTGTGTGAACATGGCATTGCATGTGGACTTAGGTGGGGAGTAGCCTCTGTAGGAGTTTACCCTACTGGCCATTGCTCACCCCATCATGGGACCCCCTTTCAGGTACAGGGAGTATGCAGGTGAACGGCGCTCACTCGAGGCCGCGGTTATAAAGAAAGCCAGGTTGTGGCTTCTAATTATTTTTTTTGTAAAGAAGCTTGGAACAAACTAGTTATAGCTTGTATTTTGTGTAAAAAGAATTGTAAGAAAATACTTTGGAACAACCTTTTTCTAATTTGTAATATTTGTAAGAGTGTTGTAATTAAACTTGAGGACTGTGGTAATTAGTCCTGTATGTGCAATAGTGTGGTTAATTAGGGCGATTAGGTCCACTTTTCACTCCATGAAGGTGGACTTAGTGAGGTAAATGTATTATATTAGGCCATGTTGCCAGGTTTTTTGTACAGGTTGTATTTTGGGTAGAGCTCCCCGTACAAATGAGACTCTGTCCGTTTTCGTTAAATCATGGGTCCTGAAAAAGGGGACACGGTGGTATGGTGTCGGGTTAACCGACATCCACGAGTCTTCCATGGGTTAATGGATTGTCAACGGACCCTAAGGTTTTGGGGTGTCGCATATTCACATCAACAATTCCAAGTAAGAATATGCAATTCTAGGTTGGAATTCTACATGCCCTGCTATGAAATGAGATGAGAGTCACTCATGCACCATACCCCAACTCTTTACCAACTCCTACCACACAATGCAATGCCAATGTGTGATAAAATTCGTCATTGATGGATTACATCCAATGATTCTTTTTGAAATAAAATCATGTGTTTATAAACCGAAACTTGTTGGATGTTAAACCTCGAATGATCATTTCATATACAAAATTCACGTGTCTTTTCGAGCAGCGAATTTTCGAAGTCTCACCGCAGGCCCCGCACGCCTTGCTACATTTTTTGGACTTTCACCATTGGAGTGTATGAACCAGTAACCGAGTCTTTCACTCGAGGGAGTGTCTAGCCCTTCTTGTTATTACTCGACACAAGTTTTTCCATGTCATGCAACCGTGCGACTCTGTTGGACTTAGTCTAACGGTACCAAGCCCACTCATCAATCACCAAATGTGGTGTTTGATCTCTACAATGCTCTCACACCCATGAAACATGATGTTCCCGTGCATATGCAATGTAATGCACCATTGCATGTCAATGTCATGTCACATATGCAATGAATGCCATATGGACAATTAAAATCATACATTTCACCATGTATCATGGACAATTATATCATATGCATATAATTTCCAAATAACACTCATTTTAATGTCAATATATAACTACACAGATATCAACATTTCATCAAACACCAATAACCAAACATGTCATTACAAAATCAAGTAATAACACCCTTAATCCTCAAGGCCAAATATGACACATAAAGTGTCCACAAAATAACCCCAAAAGGTCACAAGACAAGCCACAAACAGGCCATAAAACAGGGCACAAAAACAGTCTTAAAACAATTCTAATTAAGTCCACAAACCAGTCATAAAACAGGGCACAAAACAACCCCCAATTAGGCCATAAATTAGCCATAAAACAGGCTAAAAATCCAACTAAACAACCCCTTAAACACTTCTTTGAACATGCCATAAACACTCATAAATCAGACCACAAAACCGACCACAACTAGGCCATAAAAACAGCCATAAACTGTCCAAAAAACAATCAAAACAGCCCTTAATTAAACAGGCTAAAATCTAGCCAAACAACCCTTTAGGGTAGAAAACATAGCCAAACAGCCCCTAAAACCATCCTTTGAACATGCCATAAACACTCACATATCAGCCTATAAAACCAACCACAAATAGGCCATAAAATGGCCATAAAACACACCAAACATCCCTTTAAACAAGTTAAAAATTAGCTAAACAACCCCTTAGGGTAGAAAACATAGCCAAATAGACCCTAAGGAAGGAAATATAGCTAAACAGCCCTTAAGGTGGAAATAAACCAAAGTAGGAAGAATCTCTACCTCTTGGACCGTGGTAAAATGGTAGGAGGTCTCAAGAACACCTCTTAAACCTAAAAACTTTGATTTCCCTCAAATCTCCTCATTTGGATCTTCGGTGAATCCCTCGTTTTTAGTACACATGCTTAGCCCTCGTTGAGGAAATTAACTTTAGTTCTTGGCTCGACGAATTCCGACCAACGGAACTCCGAGGATCGTCAAAAGAAGTCTTTAACTCTTCCTTTTTCTCCCTTTTTCTCTCCTACGATTGAACCAGTAGAAAATGTGATATATTTTCTACCCCACCCTGATTTTTAACCCTTTTTGTCATTTTAATTACTTGGCCCACATCGCGCCACATGTCCACGACTTATTCGGGTGCATTTTACGCGGCTTGATTAATTTCATCTGGTTTAGTCCATTAACAAATAAGACTTTATTTAAATTATTTTCTAATTTTAAATTTATTCTTGAATCGTTCCCTTTTTTTTTAGGTCTTTGAACAACAATTCTTTTGAAAAAGAGCTGAAAAGTAAAACTGTCTCGAATTTGTGAAGTCGTCTAGATAACTAGATCTCGCGAGACAAATCCAATGGTGAGGTCCGTTTCATCATCCAAGATTTAGAAAATTTTAGGTTTACAACTTGTACCATAGTAGTAATTTACCGTTTTACCCTTTTAGAAAAATTCAAATTTACCTAGATTTTACACAATATCTAATAATTCAATGAATGGTTGACTATCTTACAACAAAAAATTATGGTTTAGAAGGGAATGAGATTAATTTGAGGTTTTGAGATTGAGAATGCAGAGAAACTTACTTATGATTAAAGGTGAAGACAAATAGAGAGAGTTTCTAATACTTAGAGTTCTAATACTTAGAGTTTATAGACAGATTTTTATATTAAAAAGTAAAATAATAATAATTAGGATAGTGCAGTTAATTTAAAACTACTAAATATCTTGTATTTCATGAAACTTAGGCAGGACAAAGATTTGACCTTTAAATTTATAGTTTTGGATTTGACTTCTATATTTTATTTTAAAAAACAATCCCATGTTAATTCTTAATTCTAATATGGTTTTTCTTAGTTTTAGATTTTTATAAGTTTAAGTTAAAGTTGAAAGATTTATGTTCAAAATGACGTAATAATAAAAATATAAAAAATAAATAATTTCACCGGATAAAAAAATTAATAAATAAGTAAATTAAAGAAACCCTTCCATGAGATGTGTTATTATTGTATCATTATCAATTGTTTTATTTAAATCATTCAAACTGTAAAGAAGAATTCAGTAGGTTTAAATAAGAGCTTTTGCCTTTCAACTAGATAACCCAAACAAGCCTTTATTTATTTTAGGTCTTTTCAAAATTAGGGTTTACTATATAGACTCATTTATAAATAGATGTCTTCTCCCCACCAACACCTCTATGCCCCTCCGCTGCACCCTCATCTCCACTCTCCCCTTTGTGAAAATGGGAGATAAAGGCTGTGTTTGATGATCAAGATATATGAGATCCTGTTTCAACAATTTCATTCTAGATATTTTTCAAATACTAAGGTATGTTTTAATTTATGGTTTCAATCTTTCTAATATTGTTTACATTTGTGTGAATATGAAGAATTAGGTTTGAGAATCTCCTTGTTAGAATTAAGGTTGGGAGCATATATTGAATATTAAATTTTATTTCTTCCGTTTATTATAAGATGTGTTTTTCAACCTACAAGCTCATTGCTATCTACATGTTTATAAATAATTTATCTATCCTGAGAAAAATATTAATCATTAAGAAATATTCATGAGTCAACAAATTATCTATTGAAAGAAAATGTTTAATTTAGTTAAATTTAAAAATACTTATGTAATTGGATAACTCCAAAAATATTCATAGATCCTTACAAAAAATCCATTGATTTAAATTTATGAGTGTAATCTAGTTGCAGATGAGATAAAATTATCAAATATAATTATAGTTTGATAATAATATAAGAAAAAAAACATAAAAGTATTTAAATGGAAAGGGATGCCTCTTAATCAAATAAAGTCTTTTCTTTTCTGAACATTTTTTCTACAATTCAATTCACATTTTTCTTTATATTTTTCCTTTCTAACTGACAAACCAATTTAATACTTATTAGGTTAAAATAGAGCAATATATTTTCCTAGTTCGAGGTAAAATTGATATCACATACATCTTTGTGTCACCTTTGTGATTTTTGTTTTGCTTTTTTTTTCTTTTTTTCTTTTTTTTGGAGTGGTTGTATAATGAAATGAGAGAAATTTTAAGGTAAGATGATAGAAATGTAGTTTGGGAATGTGTTAAATAAAAAAACAACATCACTATGTTATAAGAAATAATGAATGATATGACAATATTTATGAATTTTCCTTGACACTCCTACAAAAGGATAATCTCACTTTTCATGTCCAAAAGAAAATAATAAAAAATTTGGGTTGAAGAAATAAACGAGCGGTTAAACCATACAACTTATTTCATTATAAAAGAGTTATATTTTCAAAGAACATTATGGATTTTATTTCCACAAATATGAAATTGCACATTATCCATTTCCTTAAACTTTAATAAAATACATTATGAATTAGATTTCTAACTTCTTTTTTAGTATTAAAATTATAAGTGAGTATTATTAAAAAAATTCCATTATGAATTGGATCTTATGTAATTTGATATCATTAACCTCCCATGGTTTATTATTATTTTTTTTTAAGATTTATAACTCCCGAAATATTCATATCTCCTTAAAAAAAAATTCATTGATTTAAGATTTATGAGTGTAATATAGTTGCAGGTAAGATAAAATTGTCAAATAGAATTCTAACTGGATAATAATATAAGTAAAAAAAAACATAAGAAGTAATTGAATGGAAAGAGGTGCCTCTTAAACAAAAAAAAAATTTATTTTTTGCACATTTTTTCTACAATTCAATTCACATTCACAGAACAAAAGATTTTCCTTGTTTAGAAGTATATTTGATGTCACATTTATCTTGAGTCAACTTCTTGGTTTTAATTTTTTTTTTTTTTTAGTGGAGGTTGTATAATATTGAAATGAGAGAAGTTTTAAGGAAAGATGATAGAAATGAAGTAGCTTGGGAATGGATTAAAAAAACATCACTATGATCTAAAAATAATAGGAATGATATAATAATATTTATGAATTTTCCTTCAATGTACATATGCTTATTACCACCATCTTATAAATCCTTTTGATTGTCCTTAATCCTTTCCATCTTTAGTTTCCTAGTTATCTTTTCTAGTATAATTTTCATATTAATTCATATCCTCTCATTTTTTTGGTTGATACTGAAAAATAAAAACTATATCTCAACTATTCTAATGTCACCAACAAAATACATAATAGATCTTTGAATTTACTCATACACTTGAATGAAATTAACAAAGGGGCGTTAATGAATAGATATTTAATATATTTGTAATATCAAAAATTTGGAGATTTCTATATATTATCAAAGTAAATAGAAATAGCATTAAAAATAATCCCATGAATCGTAGTGCCAATGGATCATACTTATATTTTATCATTTACAAAAAAAAATGAAACATTTATCATTTTACTAATATGTTTTAGTTTTGCTATTCTCAGGTAGAAGGTTTAATGGAATGAGGGAAGTCGGAAAAAGGTACATATGCATTGTATAAATTGATTTTCAATTAGACCTTTTATGATATGTATTCTTGTGTTCAATATATAATATAGAAAAAAGATGAAAACCTTTCGATAATAGAAGTAATTTGTTGTAAATAATATGTTGTTTTTAATAATAATACCTCCCTATAATTGAATAAAATTGTGATTCTTCATACAAAGATTTACAGAGTTGCTGAAAATACTAGCAAGGCAATAACAACTACAAGAAAAGAAAAAAAATGTCCACCATAAATAGTAACATTTAAGAATGTACTCGACTTCATACAAGCTTAGCATGTATGTATCAGATGAGTTTTGGCTCTTTCTTTAGAGTAAAACTTGTTCATAATAGAGGCACCTAAACAAAATTAAGAGGCTAGTGAATACGTATTTCAAAGCTCTTCAAGTGTTTGGAGATCAAGTATCCCTTAAATAGGTCGTCAAATATATTGATGATAATGGGGATCCATAAAAAGCATGAGGATGATCATGATGTTAGCTTGTATATACATCAAGTAAACATAAATAAATCTTGTCACCAAGTGAGTGATCAATTGAATTTTAGGTGAAGTCTACTTTAATAGACTTATTTTATGATTTTAGCTTATTAACTATGAAAATAATAAAAACTTGCTTCGGATAAGTAAGAAAAATCAAGTTGAATAGTTAAAGGCTAAGTCTCGGACAATGGATTACTGATAGTTTTTCCCAAAAAAAAAGTTAAAAATGGACAAGAACAGACCTAATTGTTTCTCTATCTTAGGAAAACTCCAATTTGAAAAACCACCTTCTATTAGTCGTCCGCATTCAGGATATCATATGTTACACAATCTCATATAGTTGTATATGAAATATGTATTGATGCCCTCGTCACTCATTTGAATACAACACACTTAATGTGAAGCTTACCCTTTCACCTTTGGATACAAGTCTCCACTTGTACACATTAGGTCAAACCACACCTCTCAAATATGAGTTAACTTTACACCAAACCAAATTATATCCTTAAGCATTGGGTAACCTTGTAGAAAACCTTGAACTATAAAACTGTTAGATGTGCTTTAAAAAAAAAAAAAGTTGAATCATTGGCAAAATCTAAGTAGTAATTTCCACTACCAGTATGAATAAGGCAAAACAGTCATTTTGTTATTTAATTTAAAATATTATTAAATTTAAGTAATTCACTTTAGCCCCTAAACAGCTCAATATTGCTACTTGACTTATTATGTAGTTTATTTTAAAAGAGGTAAGGCAAGCTAAATTATGATTCCACCTCATGACAAGATAATTTAAACACTAGACTAGAAATCTTTGGCTAGCATACAATGAAAACCTTTGAATTAGGATTAAGTTAGAGAACCAAGGGAAGCAATTTACTTAAGTGGGAATTCGAAGTGTTTGATTTTTCTATAATATAATTGCTTAAACCACAAGCCATATACAAATCTTTATCATGAAAAACTAGAGAAAAAGCTACTACAACTTTTAAGATATTCTGGGTATTGTTCTTATGGATTTACTTATATAATTTGTCAATATTAGGATGAATGAATTACTGCCAGTTAAAACCTAAAATTGAAACGCAATAAGTGAATCAATTATTATGAAGTGAGATAAGTTCGAAAACTAATAAGAACATAATTGAATCTTTTTAATTTTTGAACAATTGATTCAAGTTTGACGCTTTCCATAATCCCAACTTTAGGTATAAAAGTAATAGAGAATATGGGTTTCTTATGTGATGTGATTTAAGGTATTGGGATCATTGGTTAATAGTAGCCAACTTAAGGTCTATAACTCATAATCACTTTCTAAACCTAATTGTAAGACCCGAGAAAATTCCAATTTTCTGAAAAATGGTAAAACGATAATTTCGGTAAAAATTCGGAAATTTTCTAGATCTCGGATGACGAAACGGACTTCACCGTTGGAATCGTCTTGTGAAATCTAGCTACCACGTCGAATTTTGTCGAATTCCGAGACAGTCGGAATTTCACGTTTTTCGAGGCATAGGGAGCCGGGTGCCATAAAACGGCTCGTGGGAGACATTGATGTGACAAAAGTCACATACTACATGTACTCATGCGACACATATTGCATGATTAGTGAGAGGATGAGATGAATGGCCTAGATTGTGCCAAGTGTCAAAAATCAAGACAAAAGGGACATTGATGGAATTATGGAAATGTTTAGTGAGAATAAGACAAAATGCAATAGTGATCTTCTTCTCCAAAGAAGCAAAAATCGTGCAGTAGGTTGGAAAAGGTGCAGAAAGTGAGGTTTTTGTGATTTTAGAGAAGAAGGGAGCTCCTTCTCCCCCAGATTTCGATCGGAGTTCGGACCTTGGTTCTCGGCAGAAACCAAGAAGTAAGCTGTTCTACAGCGGCGAGGGCTACAGCGTGGACAGGACTGTGATGGGATTCAGACAACTCAAGAGGGTAGGGATCTTTTCCTAATTGTTTTATTCTTTGGCTAAGAGTCATGTAAATGGTTGGGGATGTTCTGAGGCTTTGATTAGCCGTGTTTTCGGTCTCAAAACATTTGAACCAAGTGGAGAAAATCATCATTGTTGTTGCCGTGAACAATGCCAACCTGAGGGTTTCACTATTCATGTGAATAGTGATGTGATTTTTGGTGTGAACCCACATGATGTTGAGTGATTCAAAATGAATTGCTTGTGTTTGTTAATTAGCCTATGTGAGTTAATTTTGGTGTTATTGGTTGTGAATTTGCATAACATGATTTATGTGTATTAATTATGTTAGTATATACATGTTATATATATTAGCATTAGTTTGTTGGGATTGGGATAATGCATTCCATATGCACTGGGGCACCCTAGAATATTAGGAGTGAATGCATGACATGAAATTGAAAGAAACACGAAAATGTTTGTGAAAGGAATTTTGACGGAAGATTTTTCGAAGAATTGCCTTGGAGAGTGTGAATCACTTCGGATTAGGACCATGGTATTTAGGAGGCGTTATCCGGCCGGTCGCCTTGGAGGGTAGTCCAATATTTTACCGAAACACAATAGCAAGTTTTCGAGAACAAAAAGCTTTTGTTTTGAAAACTAGATATTTTACTCGCATTTTGCTTAAGCATATGTGAGGGAGTTGGTGAGGACTCGGGACATGGGATTGGTCATGTAGACATTCGAGTAGCTTCATGTAATTGCTTGGATGTGATTGTTTTCCATGGCATGCGCACTTAGGTGGGGAGTAACTCACGTAGGAAATTTTCACTACTGGGCTTTGCTCACCCTATCGAGGATCCTTATTCCCGGTGCGGGGTGGGAGGACGACACTCAGGCCGCGCATTTAGGAAGAAAACCAGGTTATTGGCTTTAGTAGAGACTTTGTATAACATGTATTATAAATTGGCATTTAATATATGTTGAATAAAATGGTTATTAACTCTTAAACTATTGTATATAGTTGAAGTATTTTGTGAGTATTGATGCAGGGGCCCAAGTTGCTATTATTTTACTCGCATGTGGACCCTGTGTGGTCATTGTTAATTGTTGGGACAGGTTTTGTACCTTGGGTGAGCTCCGTACAAGGAGACTCTTGCCCGATTTTTACGTCGAGTGGTGTCGGGGTTGCAGGCATCCCGCAGTATTACGAGGTTGACGGGTTGTCAAACGGTTGGGTTTTGGGGCGTCATAGCTTGAGTATCAAAGTTAAGGTAAACGATTGCCTTGGGAGCTCGGTGGGTGTATCCATAAGTTTAGTCCTGATACCAGCTTCACAGCTTGGTATCAGAGCCAAGGTAAACAATTACCTTAGGAGCTCGGTGGGTGTGTTTATAAGTATGGTTCTGATACCAGCTTTACAGCTTGGTATCAGAGCTAAGGTAAACGATTACCTTGGGAGCTTGATGGGTGTAGAACTTAGGTATACGAATACCTAGGGCTTGAGGGACTTGGGCTTAGGCCATGGTCATAAGGTGTAAGATCATTACAGCTTGGTAAAGCTCGATGTTAGGGTTTAGGTATGTGATTACCTAGGCGGTCACGGGATAAGATTAGAACTTTACGCCATGGTGTTTTAATAATGAATGGGGTGTGATTTGTTTGTGTAAGATTGTGTGATCATGTGTTGTATGAATTGGTAATGAGTTATTATTGCTTCTTGGTAACCACGGGGAAAAAAAATGATGATGAGAAGAAATTTTTCTAAGGTTTTACAGTGTGTAAAACTGGAAAAAAAATAATAAATAAATAAAATAAATTTTAAGGAATTTATTTTGTTCTATTGGAAAATGAAAAAAAATAAATTTTTTTTTTTTTTTGTGGTCTTCCAGTAGCTGGAACAAAAGAAAAAAAAAATAGTGCAGGAGCATGGAATGGGCTACTACCCAAATTTTTTTTAGTTAAGTCACAATACAGCAAATTGTATTATGACAGGCTAAGCAGGGAAGCGGCGTAGGGGCACGCATGGACAGGCCAGGACTCGGCCACGACATGGCCAGGCACACTGCTATCACGGCCAGACATGGAGCCCGCGACCGCGACATGGTAGGGCCCGTCACGGCCCGGCGTCTGGGGCGGGTCGCGATACAATAATTGTATCGATGGCGAGGGGCGACCTTATGTGGCGATCACGGTCGCAGCCCGAGTACGCGATCTGGCGCCCGGCGCCTGCGACCGCAGCCTTGAAGCGCTATGACTTTTAATACCGCGGGCGTAGCGGCGCTCGGCAGAACTTTGTGTTGCGATACAAAGTTTGTATCGTGATAGGGGCGACGGCAGAGAGGCTGCGACACGGCCTTATGTCACGATACAATGCGACTGATGGGAGGCTGCGATACGGCGCGGTCGCAACGAGGCGAGGGGCCAGGCACAGCGACAAAATGACCCGCAAACCCGCGATGCGACGGGCACAAGCCCATCTGGCGCGGCGCGACCTGTGGCCGACTGCGCGTGCTTGTATTTGCTGTCGCGTCTGGGTTTGGGCGGGGTGTGCGCTAGTGCGCGACTGGACTGACTTAGTCTTACTGTTACGAGTCACTTTGTTCATGAACCTTGTTCATAGAAGCATTCACGAGTTTCAAAAATAAAATAAAATAAAATAATATGAAATAAAATGAGACAAAATAAAATAAATTTTTTTTTGTTACGTATAATTTAATATATGAACTTATTGTCTTGTATTACCTATGAATGCATGGACATTGTGTATGAAATATTTTTCTGTATATGAATAGTGTCTCGAAGTTTGTGATTAAGCCTTAGAATGCGCATTAGTACAACTTGCCATTTGACATGTGTAGATGGCTAGTCGAGGGGCGGGGCGTGAGGGCGTCCGAGGTGCTAGCCCGAAGCACCACCGGTGTTTGACAGCCAGGGCTTCTTTGAAATTTGTAGGTATTCTTATTCTTGCTATTACGAGGCTAGTCTTGACGGGTAGCCAGAGGTCAGAGTAACCTCCAGGTTCATGGCACATCATCCTCCGATATTCACGGGGAGGGGAGATCAGGTGGTGGCGGCCCATTGGTTCGTCTCACGGGTTGAGAAGGTATTGGAGGCTATGGAGATTACCTCCGATACAACTAGGATTAGACTAGCTGCATTCCAGCTAGAGGGCGAGGCCCACGTGTAATAGAGTTAGGCTTAAAGGTTGAGGCCTTGGAGGAGCCTTTGTATGTAGGTTCTCCCAAGGGTTAAGAGCGGGGATAAGTGATATGTCGTGGTTGCGAGTTAGAGATCTCACCGAGGAGATTACACTCCTGATGGACTGAGGGTCATGGACATGTCAAGTTCGATGTCATCCTAGGGATGGATTGGCGGCGACTACGGGGTGCGTCATCGATTGTGAGCGTGGGAGGTTACCGCTGACCAGGCGGTACTGCGGGTCACGTTTCCCGGGAGACCAAGCATGATATTTTGCCCCGGACGGGTGTCGCGAGTCGGGTGTCGGGAGCGGTTGGCGGGTTGGCTAGCGAGCCTTACCTTTGAGGACGAGGTGAGACCGGACTTAAATCTCCCTCGAGTAGCTTGCGAGTATGAGGATGTTTTTTCGGATGAGCTGCGGGATTGCCTGCATGGAGGTTGTAGACCGGTGAGTTACACCTTGGTACTTCACATCTCTATGACTCCATAAGATGACACCGAGTTGAGTTGCTTAGGAACTCCAAAGTCCGGCTACAAGATTCTTGGACAGGGGTTCGTAGGCAGAGCACTTCACCATGGGGGGCGCGCTCCGGTTCTGTTGCAAAGAAGAAGGGCGAAGACCCTTCAATTGTGCATTGATTACGAGGTTGAACGGGTTGCGATTGAGAATCAATACCCATTGCCAAGGATTGGCGATTTGTTTGATCGATTGAGAGGAGCGAGTACACTCCCAGAGATAGACAACCGCCTTGGTTACCATCAGCGAGGGTAAGGAGACGAATATCCCTAAGACAATGTTTAGAATGCGTTATGGGCACTTTGAGTTTACAATGATGCCCTTTGGATTGGCAAAATGCGCCAGTGGCATTCATGGACCTCTTGCATAAGGTGTTCCAACCCTATCTAGATCGGTTGTACATTAGTCTTACGTGGATGACATTTTGATCTACTCTAGTCGGAGTGGGAGCATGGTATCGCGAGGATCGTTTACAATTGCGAGAGACCATCGGTTATCTGTGAAGTTCAATAAGTGTTAATTTGGCTTAATGAGGTGATATTTTGCAGGACACATGGTGTACGACGTGATGTCAATAGACCCAGAGAAGGTCGAGGCTATGATGAATTGGGAGAGGCCAAAGTCAGTCTTCGAGATACGTAGTTTCTTGGGATTGGTGGGTGCCTCTGAGAGATTCATTGAGCATTTTCTCCCGATTAAGCTGACACTATGGCCAGTTGACCGGAAGGAGGTCAAGTTTGATTGGGATGATCGATGTGAGGGAGGCATTCTAGGAGTTGAGGAGAGCACTTGACTCCTGTGATGATCACAGGACGGGGGCGGGTACAGTGTATTGTGATGCCTCGGGAGCCGGATTAAGGATGTGTTTGATGCGTCAGGGAGGGTAGTAGCTTATGGTTCCCACGATTGAAGAATCATGACGGGAATTACCCCACCACACACAACATGGAGTTAGCGGTAGTAGTCTTCGCCTTGAAGATTTGGGCGCCATACTTATATGGCGAGGAGTTCGAGTTTACTCATGCAAAGAAGTGCGAGTATATTTTCACGCAATGGGACCTCGATGAGAGCAGCAAATGGATGGGTTCTGAGGACTATGACTTCACTTTGCATTACCACCCCAGTAAGGCAAATGTGGTGGCTAATGCACTCAGTCGGAAATCACGGGGAGCATTGGCTAGTATAGCTTCCCAGGAGTGGCGGATGCTCGAAGCTATGGGACGATTTGGGCTGCGATGCCGTATACGGCAAAGTGCGTTGGGAGTTTAGTGGCTACCGCGAGTCTCTATTGGCGGTGATTGAGTCGGGGCGGGATGCGGAGATAGTGTCCATCGGGGACCCGGGTATGGTGGGAGTACGGTGACGAGGGCTAGACTATCGCGAGATGGTAGTCTTCGGTGTAAGGGCGGTGGTGGTTCCCCGGGTTGGCTGGAGTTGAGGGGTGTAGGAGTTTCAGCGCTCTCGGTTGTCGTGCATCCAGGTGGCATGAAGATGTATCAGGATCTTCGTTGCTAGTACTATTGGAGCGGAATGAAGAGACACGTATGGGACTTTGTTCGACGATGTCTCACGTGTTAGCAGGTTAAGGCCCGAGCACGAAGCGGTGAGAACACCCGACCATTGGAGGTGGTGGTGGAAGTGGGAGCCTTGCGTCCGCGATGGATTTTGTGACCCATTTGCCGGTTCACGCGCGAGACATGATGCGGTATGGGTGATAGTGGACGGCTGTGAAATCGACATTTTCTAGCCGTGAGGATGACCTTCACATTGGAGGGTCTACTGTTGTACATTCGAGGAGATCGTCCGGAGCTACATGGAGACCAATATCCCGTAGTGTCGGATAGGACCCCGAGGTTGCAGCGCACTTTGGAAGAGTTTCCAAGGCTATGGACACACGTGGCTGACCATGAGTACAACGCCACCCGACGGATGGTCGGTCCGAGAGAGGACCATCTGGTGTTAGAGGATATGTTGCGAGCATGCGTCCTAGATCATAAGGGTAAGTGGGAAGAGCATTTGCCCTTGAGTGGGGTCGCCTACAACAGCGATTATCGGCGGTATACGGATGGCACCATATGAGGCATTGTATGGGAGAGCCCGTACGAGATCCACTTGCGTCATGTCGGATAGAGGTGGGAGAGAGCTCCATCACTAATCCTGATCTGATTAGAGACACCTCCGAGAAGGTGAGCTTGATACGACAGCTTCTTCTCATGGCTCAGAGCTGACAGAAGAACTATGCGGATGTACGACATCGACCCTTAGAGTTCAAGGTTGGAGATCACGTCTTCTTGAAGGTGATGCCCAGAGGTGGTCGGATTCAATGGCCTTGAAGCTATCTTTGAGGTTTATTGGGCCCTTCGAGATACTCGAAAGGGTAGGCACAGTAGCTTACCGGTTGGCTTTACCGCCCAGCATGTTAGGTGTCTACGAGGTATTTCACGTCTCCATGCTCCAGAGGTACACTCCAGATTCAGCTCATGTAGTGGATTGGGGAGAGATTGAGGTTGACACGGATGGGACCTTCGAGGAGGGACCAATGTGCATTATGGATAGTCGGGATCAGGTTTTACGGCGCTTAGGAACCCGTGAGGCTAGTGAGGGTGCTATGGGCGGCTACCGTGGAGTGGAGAGTCAACGTGCGGCCAGCGAGGGACACGATGCGGGCCACCTATCCTGCTTGTTTAGGGATAAGGTCGTGGTTTAGTCGTTTAATACTTAAATGATAGTTTACATGCATGGCATAGTGCACGTGCATATGCATGTGATTTATGGTGATTAATACCGAGAGATTTCGGACGAAATTCCTTATAAGGGGAGAATGCAGACCAGAAAATTCCAATTTTACGAAAAATGGTAAAATCGTGTTTAGGTAAATAGTTTCTAGATCTCGGATGGCCGAAGCCGAGACTTCATAGTTGGAATCGTCTCATGAAATCTACCAGCTACCCGTCGAATTTCCTTGGTGAGACGGAGTCGGAATTTCACGTTTCGAGACACAATGTGCCATAAAGCGACTTGCCAAGAGAGACATGTGATGTGACAAAAGTGCTACTACGTGTACTCATGTGACACATGTTGCATGAATAGTGAGAGGATGAGATGAATGGCCTAAATTGTGCCAAGTGTCAAAAATCAAGACAAAAGGGACATGGATGGAATTATGGAAATGTTTAATGAGAATAAGACAAAATGCAATAGTGATCTTCTTCTCCAAAGAAGCAAAAATCGTGCAGTAGGTTGGAAAAGGTGCAGAAAGTGAGGTTTTTGTGATTTTAAAGAGAGAAGGAGCTCCTTCTCTCTAGATTTTCGGCCGTTTGGACCGTCGGTTCTCGACGGAGCAAGAAGTAAAGCTGTTCTACGCGGCGAGGGCTACGCGGCGACACCGATTTGGTGTAGTTCCGACAACTCCAAGAGGTAGGATCTTTTCCTACTTGTGTTATTCTTTGGCTAAGAGCCATGTAAATGGTTAAGTGTTTGGGGCTTGGATTGACCGTGTTTCGATCTCAAAACATTTGGGCAGTGGAGAAAATCATCATTGTTGTTATTGGCCAGTGAGCGATTGCCAACCCAAGGGTTTCCTTGTTCATGTGAATAGTGACGATTTTGGTGTGATTTTATGATGTTGAGTGATTCAAAATGAATTGCTTGTGTTTGCTAATTAGCCTATGTGAGTTAATTTTGGTGTTATTGGTTGTGAATTTGCATAACATGATTTATGTGGATTAATTATGTTAGTATATACATGTTATATATTAGCATGAGTTTGTTGGGATTGGCATAATGCATTCCATATGCACTGAGGCACCTTAGAATATTAGGAGTGAGTGCATGACATGAAATTGAAAGAAACACGAAAATGTTTGTTAAAGGAATTTCGACGAAAGATTTTTCGAAGAATTGCCTTGGAGAGTCATCCAACAGATCACTTCGGATGAGAACCATGATTGTTTCGGAGCGTTATCAAGTAATTCGCCTTGGAGGGTAGTCCAATATTTTACCAAAACTCAGTAGCAAGTTTTCGAGAACAAAAAGTTTTTGTTAAGAAAACTGGATATTTTACTCGCATTCGGATTAGGCATATGTGAGGGAGTCGGTGAGGACTTGGGACATGGGATTGGTCATGTAGACATTCGAGTAGGTTCATATAATTGCTTGGATGTGATTGTTTGCCATGGCATGTGCACTTAGGTGAGAATTATACATAGGAAATTTTTCACTATTGGGCTTTTCTCTCACCCTGCTCGAAGGGGATCCTTATTTTAGGTACGAGGGGTGTATGGGGAGACGGCCTGGCCTCACTAGAGCCGCATTGAAAAAGCTAAGGTTGGCTTTAGTAGAGACTTTTGTATAACATGTATTAGAAATTGTACATTTTAATATATGTTGAATAAATAGTAATTTATTAACTCTTGAACTATTGTATATAGTTGAAGTATTTTGTGAGTATTGATGCAGGGGCCCAAGTGGCCATTATTTTACTCGCATGTGGATCCTATGTGGTCATTGTTAATTGTTGGAGACCGGGTTTGTACCTTGGGTAGAAGCTCACGTACAAGGGCTCTGCAGTTACCGTGAAGTGGTGTTGGGTTGCAGGCATCACGAGTGATACGCAAGTTGACGGGTTGTCAACGGACCCCCGGGTTTTGGGGCGTCACGCTAATTGCGCCTTTTTAAAATAGATTACTACAGCCATTAAATGAATAAGACGGGTTATCATTAAGGTTCAACTTTTTCACCCTTGCTCCTTATAGCTTTATTTTAAGACAAATATTGATATGAAGACTAGACAACTAATGATCAAGGTTTCAATGAACCATTGATGCTTTGGAGGTAATAACTTACTATATCATTCCTTAAAATAATGTAAATATAGGATAAAAAAATTTATAAATCTAGCCCAACCATCAATAAATCTCATTATTATAATTTACCTATGGTTCCCTAAGCTTCTAGCCATAGGTTTTATGCCTCAAAACCTAAGATTATAGGTAATCTGTCACATTACATTCCATAATAGAGTAAAAATCCTTAATTTTAATAAAAATAAATTGAAGACATTTTATTTAACGAAGAAGAAAGGAAACAAGCCAAGTTATCTTTTTCTCCTGTAATGTCAAAATGAATTTTCTTTTTAATAAGTAGGCAATAGGAGTATGTCAAGTTTTAGGTTGTTAAACTTACTATATAAAATCTCTTAGTTGTATGGTTTAAGGTTTTCTTTGGGTTATAAACAACCTTAAAATAACTCCAAAAAGTATGAGTTTTCAATGAGTATAATACATTTTGAATTTATGGAAGCATTGAAACACATTTTGACGTGTTTTAGAACTCAAACAAGATCATTTGTTATTGAGTTGGAACTCAAAGCAAGAACCAAAGCCATAAGTGGGAGAAAGAGTTCTAAGTCATGGTAACATAATGAGTTTGAAATCCAAAGTGAATTTCAATCTCACACCCGCTACATTCTCCATATTGTTTGGAGTCTGAATTGCATGTCTCTTATTAGCAAGCAACGGAATTCAAACATAGCCTATACCCATATTTTCTTGCATTCCTTTGAGTTCTTGATAGTGAAAAAAAAAAAAAAAAAAGCATTTTCAATTTAATTATATAGTTCGTGTACTAGTAAGAGAGTTTAACATTCTTTTGTGCCTACTAAAAGTTACGTAATTGGAAAAAAAAGAGTTTATCCAAGTAAAATATATTATGAGTTGAGTTAATTTATTAACACTTCATCATTATTATAGTTAAAACTGTGTGGATGTCCAAAGTGCTAACAAAAATATAAGGAAAAAAAAATCTAATGCCAACCTCATACATGGTTCTATCGTATTCCGCTCCCTTGAAAGAGAGGAGTCATTATGGACTGAAAAAAATTACATTCCAGAAAATGGATCAAAAGAAGGAGATATCTGCTTTTAGTTCTTGTCATCTATTTTGTTAAGATTGGTTTGTATTTGTTTTTGTTGCAGAGATTTCGTTTGGGTATAAGCTTGTTCAGGTGATTTCTAGCTCATCAACATATCATCTTCTTGTTTCGTATCTGAAAAATATAAATATAGCAAAAAAAATTCACATTCTATTTTGAATCTTTTTCTTTTCTTATTAGAAGCTATATTTGTTTCTCGGAAAATTTGAGAAAAACCCAAGGGAAGAAATTCGGGAGGAAAAGTAAAAGAAAATAAAATAAAAATATAGTTAAATGCAACATATTATTTTCATTCGCTACTCAAAATCAAATTTTAGTTATTCCAACTTATCATTATAAAGAATATATGATTTTCTAAATAATTTTATTTATATTTGATTTTTCTTTAGATTTTTATTAGACAACCAAAAATTAATTTTCTAAGTATTTTCTTTTCCTTTCTTAGTACTTTCCAAGTACCAAACACATACTATATATTGTTAGATTCATTATTCTTATTATTTGCATTAACCATTTCCATGGGCAGCAGCCCTTCAACATTGAGGCTCTTCCTGCAAATCCTTTACCGGGCTCCAGAATCCACTGTTGAATCGATCAATTCTCTGTGCCGCATGGGGGATGCCCTGCCGGTCGACAAGGGTGCAACTGGGGTGGTGGATGAACTTTAGGGGAAAGGGGATTCTGAATTGTTCTCAGGGAACGAATTAGATGTACTGACCGGCCATTTTTCGGGAATCGGGAAATGCCGGTTTGGTGGATGATTTCTGGTGGGAGACAGAGAATGGGAGTGAAAAGCTTGATCTGAAGAAGAAGAAGAAGAAAAAGGAGGGAGTCTTTATTAAGGAAAACAAAGCTATGAACTTCGATAAGAAATTGAATGTAGTGAAAGAGCGATGGACTCCCGAGAAGACTGGTGAAAATTCTTTTCTTCTATTTTTTTTTCAGAATTTACCGGGCTTGTTTAGTTCATGTTTTTGAAAAGCTGGCACATTGAAAAAAACACAGATAAACCATTTTTGTGTTCTCTAAAAGTTGTTCTTATTTTCTGAATTTTGTGTTTTAAGTTGCGTTTTTTAGAAAAAAAATGTGGGAACCTAACATTCTCATATTTTCCTTCTTGTTTTTAAGAACAAAAAGCAATTTTCAAAAACTGTGAACAATCAGGCCCTTAATTTATTTTGTGGTTAATAATATTCTTCTTTTTTCGTTTTCCTCCAGCGGAGACTATCTTGAGATATATCAAAGAGGTGACTAGAGTTTAAAGCACGGTCTGATAGTAGAAATCAAAGATTTTAGAAGCAATGTGATGGAAGTAGCAAAAGTAACACTACGAAGTGGGGTCTATGACGCGGTCATTATTGACTAAGGGGTAAATAATGCGGCTATAGCCTATGGTACGCAAACAAAATGGACCAGCGGCTAGGCGTGGCCATAGGTACACCATGGACATAGGTTATAGTCGGGTTTTGTGCGAGGCGCGACCATGAGGGATGTTCTATGGCAGGGGTTTCTTGACAGCATGATATAGGGATGTTCTAAGTGCTATAGTCGGGGTTTTGTTCTGGCCGCGACCATAGGGATGTTCTATAGCCGGGGTTTTCTTCTGACCGCGGCCATAGGGATGTTAAGGTGGTATAGTGGGGTTTCATTACGGCCGCGGCTATGGGATGTGTTATGGTATGACTTGGTTGACCGTGACCATAGGGATTAAATGAGCAGAATATTTACATCCATTCGGCCTACAGAATATTTAAATGAGCAAAATTATTTTTATTTATTTATTTATTTTATTTTAGTCATTTTAATGAAAATGTGAACCAGAGCGAACGAAAAAGCAGGCTTTGATTTATTTAAAATTTGAAACAAAGAATGAGTTTCTGAATGTAGACAATTATAGAATATATATATATATATATATATATATATATATATATATATATACTATATATATATATATATATATATATATATATATATATACATATATATATATATATATGTGTAATTATAATGTCTAAAGCAATGGCCACATATGCGACACTAGTTTACGAATTAAAAGGAAAGAAAAAAAAGAGAAATGGAGTAGTAAATCAATAACAAGGCAGTGTAATGGAGATGAAGGGCATTGTTCATATAGTTGTTCTCTAAAGAAGCAACAATGGATCTTCTTTTCCTCCAAAAATAGGTCTTAGCTCTCCATGATTTCCCCGAAAAACATCTCCCTAAAACTAGCTTTCCTTTTTAGGAAAAAAAAATCCTCTGGAAATGGCTTGATTTGCCTATCTCCCTTTATGCCCAAATACAACATCCAAATTACACATTCTTTACTTTATGCCAAAATTACACGAGTTATACCTTTGTCACGAGTGCATTCTATGTCGGGGTGGCATCACATAAGGTTCAAGAGGCCGGTCGTGGAAAGGGTGCTCATCTCCAGTAAATATCCTTAGTTTTCTATCTATCTGTATGAATAAATATTAAGTCAACATTGTAATATAAAAGCGACAAGCAAACACAATAAATCATCTAAACAACGTTAGAAGACATCATTCACATGACAAGCGAACAAAATTGAACCTCATACAAAATCTTGGGATAACTGACTACGCATACGAGACGTATCTGCACGCTGAAATTATGCATACATGACATACTCTACTATAAAAAAATTATGCTTATGTTCATTAGGTTACCTACAGAGAGGCTATTGTCAATGGCAGATAAAGATATGGATACTAATAGAGCAGTCAAGAGAGACCCACACATGAAGATACACGAACCTTGTATATGAAAAGCACAAACCATACCTTGTATTACCTAGACGATTATATATTTCATTTCCCCTCTTTGTTTTACATATTGGTTTCCGCAATCTTGCCATTGTCTTTAAATCATTCTTTTATTAAAATTTATCTAATAATATTCAATGAAGTAGAATAGCAATATAAAAAACAGACATCAATACTTAGCACAAGTAAATCTCAACACTATATCCAAATCTCAGATTCCGACTTATATCCAAATCTCAACACTAAGCAAATCATGTTTTCTGCTTAGCTAGCTGATATATTGCCTATTTTTTCCACTACTGCACTATAGTGAAAGAACCAAACTAGCATATGCTTATACGTGATTATAACACAACCTTTAGCAACCTGTTCCAAAATCTTGCAAAAGCCCACATCTAAACATCATTGCTTCAAGTTACTCAAGCATACTGTGGTTATTTGACTCTCTAAGTGATCAATCTTTTAGGTAAATTGAAAAAAAAAAAAGGATAAGAAAGTTTTTTAAGAAAATTGAATGCAGTGACACTTTATCGAGGTAATGCCGGGATGTATCGAACATAAGCATAATTTATATGCAATATTTAAATGGTCCCCAACTTTCATGTAACACAATCCATAAAAAAATAGCTACATTTACAATTAATACCTACTGACATATTCTGCTATATCCTGCATATTTCAATTTAGTTTAAAAAAAATCAATAATTGCCTCTAGAACTTGCACATGGCCTGGAACAATAGTTAAAAAAAGGCGAAGTACTCACCTTTACAGTAACAGAAATAACTGCTTGATGACTGGTCTGTGGTTTCGAACTTATTGGGATTAAGCCATGTAAATCCAACACCACAAATGTTCCTGTGATTAGGTGATATTATTTAAATAGAATAGAAATTGGATTAGAATGGAAGGTTCTCCTTGAATGCAAAATCCTTTGAAGTTTAAAAAATAGTTTTATGATTCTTGTGAATGAAAAAGAGGTTTTTAAATTATGAATTTGAGGTGCTTGATGAATAGAACTAGTGATTTATATTCGATTGGCGAAAGTTAGTGAATCAATACTGGTTGCTTTCAGGTAAAGATTGAGGCCTCTGCTTGTTCCATCAAGAAATTACATTGGAAAAGACTTCATAGAACCTTCATTCCATACAAGTTAAACCAAGTGCAGGGACAAAAAATTAATCGTTCTTATAAATCTGCATTGCAAATTTGTTCTGAGAAATTGAGGGAGAGAGAGGAAGGTGAAACATCAGTACTTACCGCAAATTTTTTGTCCACAAAAAATTCCTCACTATTCTTCTCTTTAATCAGTAAGTGAACAGATTCAAGAGTTCAGAGGTGTTCCCATGAACTCTAGGTAAAATGTAGTCATACTAAATGTAGTCTCTTAGTTTATATGATGAATCTTCTATCTTGAATTATTTCAAAGTGCTTGCCCTTTAAAGAAGATTTGTCAGTTAGTGAGTGTGCTGGGGTATATGCACTCTGAATTAGAGTTGGTGGTTATATTCATCCAATTCATGATATCATTCTTTTTATTGGATGACACTGGTTGTAGGGATGATTATAGATAATATCTTAATTCATCAGACCATTAGTTTTTTCCTAGTTATAAATGTGACAACTTCTTGTTTGTTGGCATTCTTTCCATACACTTTGTTTTTGGCATTAAAAAGAAAGCAAAAAACAACATATAGAGACGAACACTTAGCGATGGGAGTAATACAAATTAATTTTCTTTCTTGGCTGCCATTTCTCCTTGTCATCTAAAAAATATGACTCATAGTAAGCATTTAGTTTTGGGCATAGATTCGATCATCTGAGTGATAGAAGGTTGGGAATTTTCAACTTTCTAATAATCGGATTATTTTCACTTAAATTGCTGTCAATGGTTTCCCTTATCTTGATCTACATTTAAGGGGTAAACTACATTTAAGTTTTCTTGTTTGCCTAACCTGAACTTCTACTCATAAGGCATGGTAAAATGAGCTCATATTTTTATTCAAAAGTACTCAAACTCGACATGATACTAGTATTTTAAGTAATGGAGATATTGTGTGACATACACAATGTCTCCCCATCTACATGCCAAACACAACCAGCAACTCGGCTCAGTGAACCCCCCTATGGAAAAAATAAAAATAAAATCACCGACAAGTGCGGGAGAACGACTTGAATCCTTGAAACCAAAATACATAATTTCTAAATAAGAAAGTCATGCCTTAGAATTTAAACAAGAACTACTAGCTATTATCAGGTTTTTACATGTCAAGGAAGAATAAAAGCCTAGATCACGCATCAATTCCTTTATGACCCAGATTTCCATCATTAAAATCGAAATGCACATGGAATGAGTTATACTTAGGCATACAGGCGAAACCTAAAGTACACATAAGTATCAGAGACCTAAGGATATATGGAATAGATGTCATAAAACTTCATACTAGATATAACGGAGGGATTCTTATTCAATACTACTTTGGGGAAAAGAAAAAGAAAAAAAATTATCTCTTAAAAAATAAATAACAAAGAATAGATTAGATTACAGTGTATAGACCTTTTCTTCTCTCTTTGCTTCGTTTATGTTCATTATCATTTCTTCATCGCTACTACTTACTTGTTTCCTGAAAGTAGGCGTATGTCAACTTCTAGATGTAGAACTTAAAATTATTACTCTAATATAATAAAATTGGTTTCTAAGGCAGTAATTCTTGACTCACTTGGTACCTTTTTCTTTGTGCTCTTAACCACTCTTTTTGATGATTGCTCCTTCTCTTTCGTTTTTTGTAATTAGCTTTTACTATCTAGTAAGCAGTTAAAAAAATATGTGTAGTCGGATCATGTCAAAGAAAAGAAGGTCAAAATAATTGCTCGAAACGAGGAAGTAGTGTTATGGAAGAAGCATAGAATGAACAAAGAGTCTGAGATCCACAATAACTAAATTCCCAGTAAATTTAAGTGAAAGCGACTAGATACAGAGTTTAGGTTTGGTCTCAGGACAAGTGAAAACCTCCAATAACCTGGCCCAGGGTTCCCCATTGAAACCTCGTGAGTAGCATTTTCAGTCTTGCTCGATCATGTCCTTAATCATAATAGAACATATTCTTGTCTGTCTCTCTAATTTTATGCAGTTACGCTAGGGATAGATAGAAATTTGGGGTAAAAGCAGTCATATTATTAGTAAGATAGAAACAAATCATATGTTCGGGATAGCTATTCATTTTACTATATCTGAGTATGTTACTACCAAAAGTGTATAATACTACTCTATTTTCTTTCGAGAAAGGATGACCCGGAAGGTCGAAAGTGTGCACACAACATGGATAAACAAAATTACTAACAAAACCATGTTTAATGTTTTTTTTTTTATAGGTAAATGTTTTTTCTTTTTCGTCCACATTAAGATTTGAACACAGGATCTCACGTCTCTTCCCCGAATCCACCCTTTTACCACTTGAGCCGAGGCCTCGAGAGACGATGTTCTATGAGTATTAATCTTTATTCTGGGATGAATAATATCATAGAAAAACAAAATCATGAAAACAAAAAATAGAACTTCACAATTTAAAAAATGCCACTCACCTCTCTAGAAGTAACCATTTCTTAGAGGCTGTTTGTTTCTCCAACTTCAAAATATGGTTCCTGTGATACAGCGACCAAGATAGATGCAAAACTTGCATAAGAAGCAATGTTCTATGGCGAACCATTTGTGCAGCTTTGATGTGGATTGTGTATGGCAGGAAGGAAATGCTAGGATTGCAACGAGGGGCTCTTTAGGATATCATCCATTTCTTTACCTCCTTTTGGACCTCTAGCTTGATAGGATATCGATATAGTTCGGAAGTGTGGGCTAGCAAAAAACAATTGATATTTTTAGATACTTGCTGGGCTCCTCATAGTTGTAAAGCAAGATAAATCAACGCACCCTACAGAAAGCCTACTTGATCCACAAAATTTAACAATACGAGAAAACACAGTACCTTGATTTTCATTCAGGCTTTGAACATTCCCGGCGTGTGACATTGGCGGCGGTGACAAAATTCCATGTTCATCCATCTTTTGGGACTGAATTCACTAGAGTTAGGCCTATCTGCAAAATTCAAAATACAAAGAAATTATCAGTTTGGGCTCTATAAAATCACTAATTCTTGATTCCATGCACGTAGAATAATTTAACCCATCACCTTACATTTCCACAAGGTCTTTGGTTTCTTGTCCGATGCCAAACATGTATTTATCTGAAATTAGGAAAAACTAAACCATGAAACGTCTTGGGAGTGACATCAAAATCAAAATAAATTCTAAAAAATCAAAATCCACTTTCTTTATACGAAAATAACATCCATATGCTTGAAGTGGACATCAATCAACTAAACGAAGGGCCTAGTTGGCCCTTTCCTTGCTGAAACTGGAACATCTGATTCATCATTGTCTGCATCTGTTGCATGTGTTGTTGCATCATCTCCATTTGTTCTTGTTGTTGATGTAACTGTCCTTGTTGCAATGGTAAATTGTCCTTGTTGCGGTTTAGTAGTTGCTCTTGTTGAAGCTCGAATTTGTTGTTGCATTTGTTCACGTTGTTTAAAATGGGATGATCTCTCCTTCTCGTTTCCTTCGCTTAATGCAAGGGCCGATTGGCCTCTTTTGACGTGCCCAAACAACACCAAGGAGTCGCACCAAATCCAAAACCCCATACACGACCATGTCTTTCTGAGCCCATCACTTGTGTGTACATGCTATCCACTGATAATGAAGTAAATGATGAAGACTCTCCCATAGGGATAGGGGCTTGTTGCCAAACATCAAACCGCAATAAGTGATACGCAAGTGGAAAATCACTCTTAGATTAACATATAAGTATGTCATTATATTTCTTTGCGATAATTGTTATGAAAATAATTAAATATTCAACATAATATCACGAGATGCATCATCAGAGTTCCATCCTTGTAAGGAGTGATTTGAACATATCTATCCTATTAAGTCAGGTACCATCCTCCTCAATCGCGCTATATATAAATAAAGTGTAAAATAAATAAATAATAAATAATAAATTCATTAAAAATAACATTATTATTAAAAATGATGCACTAACTTGTTCATAACGAAGTTGTGCAAAGCTTTAGACCCTCGGCGTGTGATTAATCTCTCGTTTAGCTCGCTTTCCTTATTTCTTTGTATAACCCGTATTAGACACAAATACAAATGTAAATTAAATAAAAGTAAATGTATGATCATTAAAAAAATGTTATGTTAAATCTACTTGTTTCTTCTGAACTCCAAATTGACGCTTCATTCCAACTCAAGATCGAAACAAGTAGTGGCTTATGCCTTAACCGCCATCATTTGTAGCCCAAGGTTCATAGTAAGTTGCTTCTTTATTTTGCTCCCGTAGTTTCTATATTTATTCCGGCTAAGGAGAGAGTATTATCTTTTCGATCCTCCTCACATCAAACTTCAAACAAAAATTCAAATAATTGTCAAAGAACATAACAAAAAATATTTCCACTTCAAATTGATATGAATCAAAAACATACCAAAACAAGGCCCATATCTTTCTTTTGTCATCAACTATACCGCATTTCCAACCATTAACCCTGTAGGAGGCACATTGTGTTGATTACGCACAAGAGTCCCCAAGTAACTTTTAGGGCGACGCCCTTATTTCATTCACCACTCTGACCATACTCATTGAATGAAACTGGTATCCTCTCTCCAGGCCTCAATGCTAGTAAACCAATATTACGTGTGGGACCTCGTTTCCTCGTTTTTGGCGCAAAGATAACCCTATTCAAATATAAAATTACAAAATATTACTAAATAAATTATATGAGCATGTAGATAGTTATGATTTTAAAGTCGTTATCATACCGTAAACACTTGACTCCTGAGCTACCGTGCCGGGTAAATGAGTTAGGAAATATGCAATACAGATCATGAGTACATAAAATATAGTTCCATGGTTGAAAAATATCAGCAATCACTTCTGTTTGCTTGCCACGACGATGAGACATGGTCTATTACCATAAGATTGTCAAATAACAAAGTATACATCGACAAATTGATGAAAAAAGCAAATCAATTTACCATCAAGAAAGAAGTAAGGAAATTGTAAAAGAATTGAGGTATCAATAAGAAAAACTCTATTAGTAAAGAAAAATAGGACAATTACAATTCTTTCTTCCATCCAATAAGAGAAAAATTAATCATCTATTCTTTCTTCCTCTTCTTTTTCATTTTGAGGAATTACATTATTTTTTAGGATGATGTCTCCTAAGACATCATTTCTATTCCACACAATCATATCTTCATCAACCAAATCCGAGATAGATAAGTGGTCATCATATGATTCAATTTGTTGAAATGGTTCTGAATCATTAGATATTTCCCTGCTCGTTTGATACAAATCTCGCGGGGTTGTGTCCGTGACGACGCATACCAATCAGATTCATTTGAGTCCTTGACATAGAACACTTGTTCGCTTGAGATGCAAGCACGTGCCGTTCATCGCTGTATAACATTCGTAGTAAATTACCGTAGATGTAGCCATACTCATCCCTTTTATTCCTCTTCCAACATTTATAATAACATCCCGTTCAATCATTAATTCTTGAATAAATGACCCTATTTCCACCAAGGTAGTGTAATTCACAACTCGCAAGGGACACCATAATAGGGGACATCGCTCTCGTAATTGGATTCATATCTCGAGCGCTGCAAAGCTCGACGCTTCGCAACTACAACAACCCTAATTATTTTGGCGCCTTTCTTTTGTTATCACGGTCCTTAGTGTGAATCTAAATCCATTAATACTGCATCTTTGAAGCATGTAACACATGTATTTGGAATTTAATGATAACGCCAGAAGGTGTTTTGATATACAAATCTCATGATGCAATTGTGCAAATTTCTACAATGCAATAATATGATTGAATTCATTATACTCATAGTATAAAACAATTGACTTAATAAGAAATATACTTACACGCTCTTCAAACCACTTCATAAATTCCTTATTATGAATCAAATCTACATCCTCGAGTAGATATACGAGGCCTAGACCTAATGATTTGCTTATGCTCCCTGGTGGAATCAAAGAAACATCGCCAAGGATTTTTAACTAGAGTTTCTATTAAAATTTAAATAAATTTCTTACTTAATGAATGGAATGACATCATCACAATTTGTTAGCACATATAAATGTGCTTGTGCCCACTCTTCTGAACTAAGTTCACGACATGTATGCATTCCCAATGATCGTCCGATGCACTTGAAGATTATCAACCCTTCATCTTTTATGTTGGTCAAATCAACAAAGTTTCTATCGTACGATTATATTTTGTTTCCACATCATTCAAATATCTAGAACAAAATGTTACATTCCTTCCGCAAGTGTAGCCTTCCGCAATAGAACCTTCCCCGGATAAGTCTTATTACGCATTACGACTCTTTAAAGTGCGTAGGTACCTATTATCAACCAAATGTATATCAATAAACATGTTAATACATTGAACATATTATGAAATTATGTAAAATGAGGGAGTATGAGATCATAACAATTGCCTGGTTAGGGTACATCCAACGATATTGCACAATGTGTCCAAGAATCTTTGCCTAGCTTTGCTAGATGGCCGGTAGATGCATCATAATGTCAAAGAACGATGGAGGAAATATTCTCTCTAGTTTGCTATAGTGTGACGATGATATCATTCTCCCAACCGTTGTAAGTGATTTGTTGATAATACTTTGAGTAATAATTGTTTGAAGAAGTTGCACAACTCAATGATAGCTCCTGATACATTCTTATGCAAAACCCTACGAATAGTAAGAGGAAGAAGTTGTTGCATCAGAACATGGAAATCATGCGACTTTAGACCATTTATCTTCCTTTCATTGAGTTGCACACATCAAGATATATTTGAAGAATAAACCATCAGGACCTGACTGATTTGTGCTTGCAAAAATTCTATCCTCTCATCCAAAGTCAATGAATAGCATAAAGGCAAAAACAACTTTGTTCCCTTTGTCTATTGGGCGAAGTTGGCTTAATACCCATAGCTTCAGAAATCTAGACGACTATTTAATTTGTCCTTAGTTTTACCTTCAATGTTCAACAATGTCCCAATTCATACTATCACACACATTCTTCTCTAATATGCATGACATCTAAATTATGACGAACATGAGTGTTTTCCAATATGGTAATTGAAAAATATGCTCTTTTCTTCCAATCAGGCCGACGGTAGTATTTTCCCGCTTTCTTTTCGCGACTTCCTAGAATAATTGGTTCTAGATGTTCTAATTGCTCCAACACATCAACCCCAAGTAATTGTGTAGGTGGTAATCCCAATTCCTCTTCACCATTAAAAGACCTTTTATCACATCTAAATTTGTGATTTGATGGATTAAATCGACGATGGCCCATGTAACAAAATTTTCTCCCATGTTTTAACGATGGGAGCAAGTTTCTTTTATTGCAAGAAGGACAAGTAAATTGACCCTTCTCGTATTCCATCCCGAAAGGTTTGCATATGTGAAAGTCACTAATTGTCCATAATAGCAGCATGCATGAGAAAATTTTGTTTACTCGCAACATCATATGTAGTAACTCCATGCTCCCATAATTCTTGCAACTCGTCTATTATGTTTGTAAATATAGAACACGCTGGTTTCCTATGATGTCGCCCAGAACGATACCTGTTGTCATAAAATGATCCAGTTTGATGCTCAATATCCTGGTGTGTTGTACTTTATTAGAATTCAACCACCATGCTATGGGCTTATAAGATATGCTGGTTAAATGGATTGAAACCATCACAAGCTAACCCTAGCCTAACATTACGATGCTCCAATGCAAATGTAGGATTTAAAGAATCAAATCTTTTCCAAGATAAAGAGTCAACTGGATGTCTCATCAAGCCATTAGTAGTGCGACCTTGTGCATGCCAATTCATGTAGGAAGCCGTTTTTGATGACATAAACAACCTTTGAAGCCTTGGTATTAGAGGAAAGGTCGAAACCTGTGAAGGTGAATTTTCTTCTCCTTGAAACATGTTCCTGAACCAGTCTTTGAGTTAAACTCAACAACATTCTTCCATCTAGAGGTACCCACAATGGTACATTTATCAAGAATTGCATTCTCTTTGGTAAACATGCAATTTTGTAAGTATGCATCTATCTTTCTATAATCGCTTCCAAGATCAAGTATTTGTTTTGCTTCATAGAAATTTCCGAAAATATCACATTCAGGAAGTACTCTTCAAAAGTTCTAATAACATCGTGAATGACTTATTGCTCCATCCATCGGTATCAATTTAATGAATTCAACCTTATCACAAAAGTTTAACTTCGTGAATTTAGTACATCCAGATATGAATTCCTTCCTCCTCGCATCCTTCAAAAGTCAGAAATTTCGCTGGTTGCATCATTTGGTTCTTCAAGCGCCTCAATAAGCGAAATTTCATTTTCATCTAACACATTACTAGTTTTTGGCATTTGAAATGCATCATGTAGCAACCCATGCATGTCGAGATGAGGTGAATCTTCAAACTCATCATCATATGTTGAATCCTTAAACTCATATTCACCATGCATCACCCAATGGACATAGTTTCTAACTATCCCATGGTTTTGCAAATGATTATGCATAATACATCTATTCTCAGATAGGATGCTTGTTGCAACGAACACAAGGACATGGTAGCTTGCTACCTGTGGAGCATTAACAAAGCAAAGTCCAAGTGAACCTAAAACCCCATTATCGTATTCTTGGCTCACCTCGACTTTTTGCATCCATAACTTGTTTATTGGCATTTTCGCTTTAATTTCCTTTCAACTTCATGAAATTTGACAAATGCCAATTTATAATGTATGTTGTATGCATTCTAACATCTCTAACTTCTTAATTTAGGTGGTGGTTCCTATCCCATATAGAAATACCTGATCTCTATAGGTTAGACCTAATATGCTTCATTTCATTTAGTAAAAATTTGTGACATTTCATAGTTCTCAGTACACGAAAAGGACAAGGCATATTGTTTGACCTTGTCCAAATATTGAGAGAACAAGGGACGACAAATCACTTACAAATGAATTGAACATAAGAGAATAACTTTATAGATATTATGTTTTCCTATATTGTCCAATCGGACAATTCAAGTATCATTTGTGAAACAAAAATAAATCTTAGTCGCATACTATATAACTTAAATATCTTTGGTTTGTGATAAGAAAGGTATTTATCTCTGAGATACTTGAACAGGAAGTCTAAGTTTTCATGCATGCTGCAGTCATACACCAAGAGGTTTATATCAGTCAATCATAAAAATGAAAAAAAAAAAAACCCATATATATATATATACTAAAGCCTTTCTTGCTAAGGCATAGTAAAAATTCAAATCCATGGTGGCTTGGCATTGGTCTCTTCGAACAAACATCCATTTTTGAGTAGCAGAATTTCATATTATAGGAGTTGAAAATGAAAGCAAAAATGTTGAAAACAACTTTCCCTTTTCGAGTTAATTTCAGCTTTCCCCTTCCCTTTCCTTCATTCCCTCTAAATCATAAGGGCAGAATTTTCCTCATATTCTTCTCTTTAAGCAGTAAGGTGTTCCCATGAACTCTAGGAAGCGAGTCTAATCAAATGAACTTCAAAATATAAAAAACAAAAGCAAAACAAATACGATTACTTAAACGATTTCAGTACCATACAATCTATTGACTAAATAAAATTTTCAACAATCACGAAACAAAATTGGTAAAGATCGAGATACGATTGATCATCATTATCACGATCAGTTGCCCACTAACTTAACATCAAACAGCTAGAGCAAAAGCAAAAGCTGCACAAAGACAGCTTGCTATAGTGATAAAGAGTACTACTAAAAACTACTACTACTACTACTACTACTACTTATATCAAATTCATCATTTTCTCAAATCTTGTACTGTTGTCATCCCCACACCCAATTTTCAGTGTCCTGTCAATGGACCCTTCAATCTTCATCCCCCCCGCCCCCATTGAAATTTACTCTATCCCCACACCTCCATTTTCTTCTCTCTTTCCTATTCCTAAAACTGAACCTTTCATTTTAGGTTTTGAGTCATACTTGCCGTGGTGTATAGTACATCTTGAAGACAAAAATAGAGGTCGGATTAAATTAAAATACTTGTTGAGAAAACAGAAAATTTTCTACCTACTAAACAGGGCCTAATATTCCCAACACAAATAGAATCAGAGGGGAAAATGCATATGAAGCAATAATTCACTTGGCAACGAGAGGTGAAAAATGACAGCGACATTCAAGGTGCTACTGAATCAAAACATTACTAGTCTAATTGAAGATGTTGTCTAGAGAACTTAACAAACTAAGAAAATGAAAAAACCCTCAAGTTTTGCATATCAATTGTAAATCCTTGGTAAATCCATTGGCATGCCAAGTGCCCGAAATGGAGCTCCTTGGTAATCTAGGAGTGACTAGTTAAAATAACATTATTCAGTGTGTAAATATTTTATATTCATGATAAGGTATGAGGGCATTAAAATATCTAAACGATCAGCAAGATTAGGTCGAAAAATCTTGAATCCATATCAGAAAAGGAAGAAAAAAGAGGGTAAGGCAGTGTGTGGGGGGGAAGGGAAGAAAACTGTATTGATATTTTAATGTTATTAATCTATCTTGAATAGTCATTAAGCAATGGAGAGTCCCAGGTGTTTGGGTAAATAGTGTGAATTGGGACATCATGTTCTTGACCAAAAAGGCATTCTTTCTTTCTTTCTCTCTCAATGAAAATCATATTCAAATTCAAATTTATCCATCTTTCTTGCTTGCTCTCTGTTCTGTTCGCATTAATTTTGCATCTTTGTATGGAGTTGACTATGCAAGAATCAACCATAACGGGTTGACCATGATAATGTAAGTGTAAGTTTCCATGACAACATAATTGATTTATTCAAAAGGCGTTGCAGAGAGCAATCATCCAGAAAGTATGAAACATGGGTATAAAAAATTAATTCATATTGGAAATGTAATGTTCATCTGTATAACATAAGTTGCCCGAATGATGGATTCCAATTGTCTATAACACCACAGAAATTTTAGTGGGACTGCAGTTTTGACCTACACCACAAGCGCAACCAAGCCCGAAGCCTATTTAAAACAATCGGATTTTGGGATAGCCATATATATCAACGAAAGCATAAAAAAAGCAACAATGGTTTATGATTTGGATTCATACTTTGGAATCTCATCTAAAATAACGATAGTTGTTTAATCACAGCTTCGTACTTTGGAATCTCGACAATAGTTCTTTTAATCTAAGAGCAGTTTTAATCGACTACTTTGAACATGAATAGAGATAACTTTTAATCTAACTTGACTATAAGCGACGAAATCCTTAGAAAGAAAAATCAAAATAGAAAGTCTTGAATTCAATATCTTGTCAAAATATTTCCTCATCTTCATTCTTTTGTTCTTGGACGTTTGAATCACAGAACCCCATCTCAATTTATAAAATTTTTAGAATAATAATAATGTGAAAAAACAAAACATATTATTAAAACCTGGAGCAAAGACTAGTAGTGTGAGGCAGACATTTGCTTCCCATTTGAATGGATCAACAATGTTCGATTTCATACAATCCTGAACAATGGAATCGGATGAAAGGAAAGGAAATTACACAGAATTGGCAGTTCAAGGTTGGAGTTAGTTGTTTAAGTTAGATGAAGAAACCTAGTCACGGATCGCGGATTACGGGGCTTTGAAATTAGGGACCCTAAGTTGGAAATCAATGCAAAAGTTGAAATGATGAATCGCTTCAGCTCTTTCGTGCAATGATAGCTAGGGCAACTAATGAGAATGGTGACCAAAGCAAATCAGATTACCTCCACAATAGAAGCCGAGGTCAAAGCTTGATTTCTCTTCGACTCTTAACGTGTTGATTCTAGAATCGTTCTTCAGATGAAGGCGAAAAATGATTATTGTGAGGAGAGAGATCCTGAGCAGAAGGGTGTAGAAATTGTGAGGAGAGAGATCTGAGAGGGGAAAGAATGTTTCAGACGTTTGATCATTAAATACTGATTCCAATCAATGGTTGTATTTTGATTAAAAAAAATATATTACGTAATAGAAATGACAAATTATAATATTTGGTTTTTTTTTTTTTTAATTAGAATGTTTGGTATTAAACTTTAAGCGGCGTGCTATATATATATAAGGCGTGCTATATATTTATTTCAAAAGAAAAAAGTAAGAAAAATCCCTAGTGAATATTTAATTAATTAATCAATATATAAGTGTTTTTTTACATCATCATTATATAAGTTCTAAAAATAATTTTACTCCAAAGAATGTTCGTTTCACCAAAGTTACTTTTTGTTTCTATTTATTTTACATACATATCATAGTAGTATTATAAGTTTTTATGGAGATTGAGCATTAGATGTTGATAATCCCTCCCATTCTTTTACCACTTAAAAATATTAAAAATATGTAATAACAATAGTTAAAATGATAGAGTGTTTATCGTTTCAAATTGGCACAAAGCAAAAATAGAGAGATATCGTGAAAAAAGAAAGAGGGGAAAGAATGGGCGCTCAGACGTAGACGCGTCTAATTAGCTATCTGTAGCAGTGGCCTAAGGTTAGCCACGTCAATTGGGCCAATGTATAGTAGGGGATTTGCTTTTATGTGCCTAAAGGCATTATGGTGGGGTCAATTAATTTTCATGGTTAAAAAGATTGATAAAATTTCTTTTAAGCGCATCAATTCCAATAAGCGCGGCTATATTAATTTTTAGTAAGAAAATATGATAACCCCTACTAAAACTATGTTACTATACCTCATATTTCTTGTAGTGTAAATAAGTGAAGAAACACAAAAAACTAATGAAATGAACTGAAAATATGGAGAATGTCATTGGATTAATTCAGATTCTCCTCAAGCAATTCTCAGAAGATAAAGCCAAGGTTCTCATTCATTGCATATGTCTTAGTCCTTGTAAAGATAGTCCATATTTGATTAAACATCAGAGTCATATCCTTAAACTGTCTAATTTAGCAACCTGGATTAGGCTTAGACATTCATGTTTTGATCCCATTACTAGGCCTTTTCAATATTTTCATACATTGTATCTACATAAAGACATCAAATCTAGCAGTAAGAATTTGTTGTATTGACCTAACATACAATGCATTTAAGAAATACCTTGAATAAGAAGCAAGAAAGTGCAAGTTCAAACGAATAAACCTCAAGTGGATTCTGAATTGTTCTTAGGGAACGAATCAGGGATCATATATGAGCGTTTTGATGGGAAATGTGAGTTTGGTGGAGGATTTCTGGTGGGGTGAAGAGAATGGGAGTGAAAGAAGCAGTCTGAAGAAGAAGAAGAAGAAGAAGAAAAAAGAGGAGGGTGCTCTTAAGGAAAAAAAGAAAAGCTAGTGAAATCAGTAAGAAATTGAATGTAGTGAAAGGGCAATGGACTCCCCAAGAAGAGGTGAAGAATTCTTTTTCTTCTATTTTTTTTTTCAGTATTTTCGGGCTTGTTTAATTCCTATTTTTTAAAACTGCTCTTAAGAAAAAAAACACAGAGAAACCATTTTTGTGTTCTCTGAAAGTTGTTCTTAGATTGTATGAAATTACTAGAATTAATATTATTTCCAAATTAAATATCATCTGATCAAGCTTAGCCTTATACATACTAGCATAGTTGGAAAAGGACTACTTTAGATTTTATAATGATTCAACTTTTTTTTTGGTTGTAAAGCACGTCTAACAGTTGTATGATTCAAGGTTTTCTACTAGGTTACCCAATGCTTAAGGATAGAATTTGGTTTGGTGTAAAGTTAACCCATATTTGAGGGTGTGGTTTGACCTAATATGTGCAAGTGGAGGGAGACTTGTATTCAAAGGTGATAAAGTAAGCTTCATGTATTCAAATGAGTGACGAGGGCATCAATATATATTTCATATACAATTAAAGGAGATTGTCTAACGCATGATACCCTGAATTAGTAGGACTAATACAAGGTGGTTTTTCAAATTGTTGTTTTCTTAAGGATTTTGATAGAGAAACATTTAGGTATTTTCTTATCCACTTTAATATTTTCTGTTTTGGAAAAACTATCAATAACCATTGTCTGGAGACTAACTAGTTTTAACTATTCAACTAGATTGTTCTAACTTATAAGAAGCAAGTTTTTATTATTTTCATAGTTAATAAGCTAAAATCATAAAATAAGTAAATTAAAGTAGACTTTACCTAAACTTCAATTGATTACTCACTTGAGTGACAAGATTTATTTATGTTTAGTTGATGCCTATACAAGCTAACATGTGATCATCCTCATGATTTTTATGGATCCTAATTTATTGGTCGCATATATTTGATTACTTATTTAAGGGATACTTGATCTCCCAACATGAAGCTTTGAAGTAGTGTGCTAGCCTCTTAATTTTTGTTTGGATACCTCTATTGTGAACAAGTTTTACTCTAAAGAAAGAGTCAAACACATACATACATGCTAAGCATGTATTAGGTAGAGTACAGTCTTAACTGTTATTATTTATAATTGGATGTTGTTTCTTTTCTTGTAGTTGATATTTCCTTTGCCCAGTATTTCCGTAACTCTGTAAATCTTTGTATGCAGAATCACCATTTTATTCCAATTATAGGGAGGCGTTATTATTCAAAACAACATAGTATTTACAACAAATTACTTCTTTTATCAAAGGTTTTATCTTTTTCTATATTATCTGTTGAACACAATATTCACACACATCATAAAAGGTCCTAGTAATCAATTTATACAATGCATACATACCGTTTTCTGACTTCCTCGTTCCATTAAACCTTCTACTTGAGAATAGTGAAACTAAAACATATTAATAAAATGATAACTGTTTTTTTTTTTTTTTTGTAAATGATAAAATATAAGTATGATCCATTGATACTGATTCATATCCCTTTATGAATGTTATTCTATTTAATATGATAATATATAGAAATCTCCAAAATCTGATACAAATATTCAATTTCCATTCATTAACGTCCTCTTAGTTAATTTCATTCAAATGAGGAGTAAAATTCAAAGATCTATCATGTATTTGGTTATGACATTAGAATAGTTGAGATATAGTTTATTTTTCACTAGAAACAAAAAAAAGAGGGATATGAATTAATATGAAAATTTTACTATAAAACATAACTAGAAAAATAAAGATGGAAGGATTAAGAACTATCAAAAGGATTAATAAGATGGTGGTAAAGAAGTATATGTACTTTGAAGGTTTTACAACTCAGTTAGAGATTCATTTCAAGGACAGGGATGGCATTCTTTCAACTACAAAAAAATGTTGGTCATTTTATTTTTATTTTATTATTTTTCACTACCTTCCTTGTCCAAATTATTTATTTACTTTTTTTATCATAGATTTTGATATTCACTTAGCATTTAATACTACAAAAGTTAGAAATATATTATTTAAAAAAAAGAAGTTAGAAATATAATTCATAATGTATTTGTATAGTTCGTTTAAATGGACAATGCGCAATTTTATAAATGTGAAATAAAAAAGGATAATGTTATTAGAAAAATATAACTCGTTGTAAAGCAATAAGTTGTATGGTTCAACCCCCATTTATTTCTTTGACCCTTCTCTTTTATTATTTTCTTTTGGACCGGAAAAGTGATACTATCTTTTTCTAGGAGTGCCAAGGAAAATTCATAAATATTACCATATCATTCGTTATTTCTTAGATCATGGTGATGTTTTTTTAATCCATTCCCAAGCTACTTCATTTATATCATCTTACCTTAAAACTTCTCTCATTTCATTATACAACATCCACTCAAAAACATTAAATAATATAAATACTCTCTCCCCTAGCAAGCTACTGCAAGACCAGAATATTGACTGACCTAAATAAATTTGGCTTACCTTATTCCACATTTCTTCTCGTGTTGTAGGGGTGCAATCTTTGAGAATCGGCCCTCACCAAAGTCCATGTAACGGGGGTCCACCGATGACTCTCAACCAATTAAGGCTTAGGGCATCAAGTCATAAGGATCTTTCGACCACTAACTCTTCAGGTTTCACCCCGGACTTCGAATGATTTCGAAACTCCAACACCTACAACTCGCTAAACCTCACCCATCCACCCATCTAGCAAGCATTAAGTCGGTGGCTCCCAACCAGTTGGTTTAGGGCACTATGTTTTAAAGACTTTCGTCATATACCCCTCGGACCATGCTCGGGTTTCAAGGTAGAGCGTCGCAGCTTTTCTATTATTTTTCTTTTTCTTTTTCTTTTTATTATGGAAGACTTCATTGGCCTTCTTTTCTTGGGGGTCCACAACCTATTACAGGTAGTCAAGGAAACTAGGGTAGGGTTTGCAAAAGTAAAGGGGGCTAGGCATTTTCTTAGCTTATTGAAGAAAATTGATGTGCACTGTGTGTAGTTAGCTAAAGGTTGAAGAAAAAGGCCGAAAACCATGAGACTTCAACTAATCATCTACTTAATCATGCATGAAACTAATCTAACGTCAATAGCATTGGGCAGTGTTTCAATTTTCTAACTTGCAAGTTAGGCAAGACCCCAAGGGTGCAATTTTGAATTGAGAGAAAATGAACTATGGTATGTATAAGAATATATATCACTATGTTTTTAGCTTTACAAAAAAAAAAAAAACAACGACACAAAACGGAACAATCAAGCAAACCCTTTAAGCAGTACAAAATGGGCTTGCTTTCCAGTATCGCAAAACATGAATATAAAACCACTTCCTTCGCTAACTCTCCCCGACCAAATGTGCGCATTGTCTCAGTGGGGCTCGGATTGAAAGAAGTTAGAAAGGAAGTGCTACTCCCTCGAAGAAGGTCGGTGGTAAGTCATCCTCATCATGAAACGGAGTTGAGTCTTTGTGCGCGTATTTGCCTCTTTATTCTTCTTGCTAACAAGTCAAGATAATTTGTGAGAATTTTGGCTAGGCAATGAGCAGCTCTGTGGGAGGAACTAAAGAGGCCTAGGTAGGCACTGATGGGGAAATCGGAGGTAGGCCCAGGTGACTTTGAATCTACATGAGGATGGCCTGATTCTGAGCCATGGCAGCCTCAGTGCGAGTCATCCTCTCAGCTATGGCTGCATGGGCAGTCACAAATGATGCAGACATGGCGGAGAATGTGCAGACTGCATCCATGATGACCAAGAAATCCCGAGTGGATATAGAAATATCTTTAACGTGACGGTCTTTGTAGTGCTCGGTCCGAGAAAACATTTGCGGAGATGTAGTATTGGGGGCGGGATGAGGTGCAGAGGATGCATGAGCGAGTGGGTAATATGGCTTGATGGTAGGCTGGAGGCTGGGCGGGGATGCTAGGAACACGAGGCTCTCGGGATGGGGTGGTTGTTCCTATGGTGGAAGGTTAGTTGCTAGCTGGTCCTCGACTAGCGCTGGGAGGAGGTGGGAGGTGTGATTAGGTGCCACCGTGGGTGTGCGGAATCAACAATATTTTATTGTAAGTTCCCTCTTTGCCGTAGCAAAGCTCTAGTATAGTGGTCTAGGAATTCGAGCTGGTTTTCTTCATGCGAAGTGAGTGGATTGGCCCGAAAATGGTGTTTCACGTAGTTTGGGGTTTCACATTAAAAGCGAGTGGGGTTGATGGCTTGAAAAGCGGTAGACATAAGGAAATAAGGGTAAAAGAAATCCTTGAAGTTTCGGACCCTTTGGGGCGATATAATGTCATACCCAGGTCCTCTTCCTCGCGTTGAGGGGATGACTGTAGTCATTTACACGAGCCAGGATCTATGTTTAGTATAAGGCCCGAACCTAAAAGTTTTCTCTCCTAATTATCTGACATTTATTAACCATTAATGTTTCAAAGCGATTCATGACCTTGGATCTAACACATGGAGGAACAAATAAATAGCGCTAAGCTAGCATCAGTGGATCTAGCAATAAGTATCCAATGAGCCTTTAAAGCTTGCCAAGTACTGGCCACTCTGGGTACATCATAAGGATTCAAACCTAATGTGAGATGTAGAAACATAAATGATAATAAATGCCTGCGTTGGCAACAGGAGGACAGTGCTTTACCTCAAAACTTCCCTCCAATGACCCTCCTCTTCAAGGATGAGAGGGGTTTAGCCGAGCATCCTTTGAGTTGTCATCCTAAAGGGGTGTTTGGCTGGTGAGAAAGTGCAAGAAAGGGAGAGAAAAATGAGAGAAAATCACACCCACGGGAAAGCTGAAAGCTTTGGCGCCAATTTTATTGATTGATGGATTGATTGATTTAACAGAGCTTGACCGAGGCTTATATTCTGCTCAGAGTCAAGGAAATTACAAAAAAGTGTGAAACAACAAAAAAATACAATGAGGGCAATTTGGTACAAAACAGCTGATCAAAAAGTGGTCAACACCGAAGAAAAACAAAAATGATTGCGGTATGAACCAGTATGAATTCGCTCAGAAATTAATACAGCCCTTCTTGCTAGCTATTACCAGAACTAAGGTTTTCCATATGTGCAACCATCTGACATTGTTGGACTTGTCCCATGATGCAGAGCCACCTCATCAATCACCAAATGGTGTTTGATCCTCTGTCCACTCACACCCATGAAATATGATGTTCAGGTGCATGTACAGTAATCAATATATAACTACATATATCAACATTTCATCAAACACCAATAATAAACATGTCATTACAAAATCCAGTAATAACACCCCACTTAATCCTCAGGAGCCAAATATGGCACATAAGTGTCACAAATAACCCTAAAGGTCACAAGACAAGCCACGAACAAAGCCGTAAGGGGCCTGAAAGCAGCTGATTAGGCCATAAATCAGCCATAAGCAGGCTAAAAATCAGACCTCAAACAGCATAAACACTTCTTTAAGACATACCATAAAGCACTCATAAATCGAAGCAACAAAGCGCCCTGACTAGGCCATAAAGCAACCATAAACTATCGAAAAAGCAATCAAAACAACCCTTAATTAAATAGGCTAAGAAATGCATTTAGAAACAGCCCTTTAGGGTGAAAAACATAGCCAAACAGCCCTAAACCATCCTTTGAACATGACATAAGCACTCACCATGCTCCGGCTATAAAACCAACCACAAATGAATGTAAAAGCGCAAACAACCCTTTAAACAAGTTAAAAATTAGCTAAACAACCCCTTAGGGTAGAAAACATTGCCAAATAGCCCCTAAGGAAGAAAATATAGCCAAGCAGTCCTTAGGGTGGAAATAAACCAAAGTAGGAAGAATTTATACCTCTTTGACCGTGATAAAATGGTAGGAGGTCTCGAGAACACCTCTTAAACCCAAAAACTTTTATTTCCCTCAAATCTCATTTGGATCTTCAGTGAATCCCTCATTTTTAGTACACATGCTTAGCCCTCGTTGAGAGCGGTAGACTTTAGTTCTTGGCTGCGCAATTCTAACTCAGCAGACTCAGGGATCGTTGAAAGAAGCCTTGGACTCTTCCTTTTTCTCCCTCTTTCTCTCCTACGATTGAACCAGCAGAAAATGTGATATATTTTCTACCCCACCCTGATTTTTAACCCTTTTTGCCATTTTAATTACTTGGCCCACGTCGCGCCACATGTCCACGACTTATTCGGGTCCGTTTCTGCCCCAAAACGATTAATTTCATCTCAGTTTAAGTCCAAATTATTTCAAATGAACTTTATTTAAATTATTTTCTAATTTTTCAATTTATTCTTAAAATCTCGTTCTTTTTTTGGGTCAACGAGCAACAATTGCCCTGAAAAAAGTGAAAAATACGACTATCTCGAATTGTGAGGTCGTCTAGATGTAGATTTCATGAGAAAAATCCAGCATTGATTGGTGTTTCATCATCGATATTTAAGAAAATTTAGTTCTACGACAATACCCAGTAGTAGTAATTTAGTTTTGCTCTTTTTTAGAAAAAATTCAAAATTTACTGGGTTTTACACAATGTCAATAATTCAATGAATGGTTGACTATCTTACAACAAAAAATTATGGTTTAAGAAAGGGAATAAGTTAATTTGAGGTTTGATTGAGAATGTAGAAACTTACTTATGATTAAAGTGAAGACAAATAGAGAGAGTTTCTAATACTTGAGTTCATAGACAGATTTTTATATATTAAAAAGAAGTAAAATAACTAATAATTAGGATGACGCGATTAATTTAAAAATACTAAATATCTTATTTCATAAGCTTAGGCAGGACAAAATTTGACACTTTAAATTTATAGTTTTGATTTGACTTCTACTCTATTTAATTTTAAAAAACAATCCTATGTTAATTCTTAATTCTAATATGGTTGTTTCTTAGTTTTAGATTTTTTATAAGTTTAAGTTAAAGTTGGAATTATCATTAAAAATGATGTAATAATAAAAATATAAAAAATAAATAATTTCACTAGATAAAAAAATTAATAAATAAGTAAATTAAAGAAACCCTTCAATGAGATGTGTTATTATTGTATCATTATCAATTGTTTTATTTAAATCATTCAAACTGTAAAGAAGAATTCAGTAGGTTTAAATAAGAGCTTTTGCCTTTCAACTGGATAACCCAAACAAGCCTTTATTTATTTTAGGTCTTTTCAAAATTAGGGTATAGACTCGTTTATAAATAGATGTCTTCTCCCCACCAACACCTCTATGCCTCACTTTGCACCCTCATGCCCTCTCTCCCTTTGTGAAAATGGAGAGATAAAGAGAATGGTGTTTTGATGATCAAGATATATGAGATCTTGTTTCAACAATTTCATTCTAGATATTTTCAAATAGTAAGGTATGTTTAATTTATGGTTTCCAATCTTAATATTGGGTACATTTGTGTGAATATGAAGAGTGGGTTTGGAATCTCCTTGTTGAGATTAAAGAGTTTGAAGGAATATATTGAATATGGAGTACTTATTTCTTCCGTTTATTATAAGATGTGTTTTCAACCTACAGCTCATTGCTATCTACATGTTTATAAATAAATTTATCTATCTAGAAACTGTTAAATCATTAAGAAATATTCATAGGTCAAGGTATCCTATTGAAGAAAATGTTTAATTTGGTTAAATTTAAAAATACTTATGTAATTGGATAACTCCAAAAATGTTCATAGATCCTTAAAAAAATCCCATTGATTTAAATTTGCAAGTGTAATCTAATTTGCAGATGCGATAAAATTATCAAATATAATTATAGTTTGATAATAATATACGAAAAACATAAAAGTATTTAAATGGAAAGGGATGCCTCTTAACCAAATAAAGTCTTTTCTTTTCTGAACATTTTTTCTACAATTCAATTCACATTTTTCTTTATATTTTTCCTTTCTAACTAACAAACCAATTTAATACTTATTAAGATTTAAAATAGAGCAATATATTTTCCTAGTTCAGAGGTAAACTTGATATCACATACATCTTGTGTCACTTTCTTGATTTTTTTTGTTTTGTTTTTTTTTTTGGAGGAGTGGTTGTATAATGAAATGAGAGAAATTTTAAGGTAAGATGATAGAAATGAACTAGTTTGGGAATGTGTTAAATAAAAAAACAACATCACTATGTTATAAAGAAATAATGAATGATATGACAATATTTATGAATTTTCATGACACTCTACCAAAGGATAATCTCCTTTTCATGTCCAAAAGAAAATAATAAAAAATATGGAGTCGAAGATATAAGCAGTAGTTGAACCATACAACTTATTTCATTATAAAGACTTATATTTTTCAAAAGAACATTACTCCTTTTATTTCACAAATATGAAATTGCATTATCATTTCTTAAAACTTCATGAAATACATTATAAGGTTAGATTTTTAACTTATTTTAGTATTAAAATTATAAGTGAGTATTGATAAAAATTCCATTATGAATTGCATCTTATGTAATTTGATATCATTAACCATAGTTTTATTATATATTTTTTAAGATTTTAACTCCAGAAATATTCATATCTCCTTTAAAAAAGAAAAATCATTGATTTAAGATTTATGAGTGTAATATATAGTTGCGAGGTAAGATAAAATTTGTCAAATAGAATTCCATGGATAATAATGCTAAGTAAAAAAACATAAGTAATTGAATGGAAAGAGGTGCCTCAAACAATAAAAAATATATTTTTTGAACATTTTTCTACAATTCAATTCTGAATTTTCTCTATATTTTTCTTTCTAACTAAAGAACCAATTTGAAACACTTAGATTAAAAAACAGAACAAAAGAATTTTTCCTTGTATAGAAGTATATTTGATGTCACATTTATCTTGAGTCCAACTTCTTGGTTTTATTTTATTTTTTGGTGGAGGTTGTATAATATTGAGAATGAGAAGTTTTAAGGAAAGATGATAGAAATGAAGCTAGCTTAGGAATGGATTGAAAAACTTCACTATGATCGAAATAATGAATGATATAATAATATTTATGAATTTTCCTTAGAAATGTGCATATGCTTCTTTACCATCTTATAAATCCTTTTGGTTGTCCTTAATCCTTTCCATCTTTAGTTTTCCCTGGTGCTCTTTTCTAATTATAATTTTCATATTAATTCATATCCTCTCATTTTTTGGTTGATGAAAAATAAAACTATATCTCAACTGTTCTAGTAATACTTAACTAAAATACATAATAGATCTTTAATTTTTCATACACTTGAATAGAGGAAATTAACAAAATAGGATGTTAATGAATGGATATTTAATATATTTATATCAAAAATTTGGAAATTTATATATTATCAAAGTAAATAAATGTATTAACAAATATTATGATATTAGTGTTAATGGATCATACTTATATTTTATCATTTACAAAAATGAAACATTTATCATTTTATAATTTGTTTTAGTTTTGCTATTCTCAGGTAGAAAGGTTTAATGGAATGAGGGAAATTGAAGAGTACATATGCATTGATAAATTGATTTTAAATCAGACCTTTTTATGATATGTAATCTTGTGTTCAACTTATAATATAGAAAAAAGATGACTTATTTGATAATAAAGTAATTTGTTTGTAAATAATATGTTGTTTTTTAATAATATACCTCCCTATAATTGAATAAAATTGTGAGTTCTTCATACAAGAGTTTTACAGAGTTGCTGAAAATACTAGCAAGGCAACAACACAGAAAAAACAAATGTCCACAATAAATATTAACATTTAAGAATGTATGAGCTTCTTTAAACAGCATGTATGTATCAGATGTGTTGGCTCTTTTTAGAGTAAAACTTGTTTAAGCAAAATAGAGGCACCTAAACAAAATTGAGAGAGCTAGTGGATACGTATTTCAAAGCTCTTCCAATTGTTGCTTGAATCTAAGTATCCCTTAAATAGGTCATCAAATATATGTGACCTCAACGAGGATCCATAAAAAGCATGAGGATGATCATGATGTTAGCTAGTATATACATCAAGTAAACATAAATAAATCTTGTCAACAAGTGAGTGATCAATTGAATTTTAGGTGAAGTCTGTACAATGACATTTTATGATTTAGCTTATGCTTATGAAAATAATAAACTTGTCGGATAGTTAAGAAAAATCCAAGTTGAATAGTTAAAACTAAGTCTCGGACAATGGTTGCTGAAGTCGTTTTCCAAAAAAAAAAAAAAGTTAAAAATGGACAAGAAAAGACCTAATTGTTTCTCTATACTTAGGAAAACTCCAATTTGAAAAACACCTTCTATTGATCTCCACATTCAGGATATATATATTACATCTCATATGAGTTGTATATGAAATGTATATTGATGCCTCATGCTCATTTGAATACAACACACTTAATGTGAAGCTTACCCTTTCACCTTTGGATACAAGTCTCCACTTGTACACATTAGGTCAAACCACACCTCTCAAGTATGGGTTAACTTTACACCAAACCAAATTATATCCTTAAGCATTAGGTAGCATGTGAAAACATGAACTATAAACTGACCAGTCTGCTTTAAAAAAAAAAACTTGAATCGTGACAATCTATTGTATTTCAAAACTATTCAAACAATATAAGACTAAACTTGATCATTTTATTCTTTATTTGGAAATATTATTAATTCTATTGATTTGTACAACCTAAACAGCTCAATATTGCTACTTATTGTTTGTAGCAGTTATTTTAAAAGAGGTAAGGCAAGCTAAATTATGATTCCACCTCATGACAAGATAATTTAAACACTACGCTAGAAATATTTGGCTAGCATACAATGAAAACCTTTGAATTAGGATTAAGTTAGAGAACCTAGGGAAGCAATTTACTTAAGTGGGAATTCGAAGTGTTTTGGATCCACTTTCTATAATATTCAGTGTAGCCTAAATATGTAAAGCCTTTATCCACTTGAAAAACTATGAAAAAAAGCTACTTTGGCACAGATGTTACTTGGTATTGTTCTTGTAGATTGGCTTATATTATTTATCAATATTATGATGAATGAGCTTACTCTTAGTTTAAAACCTAAGTTGGCACAATGAGTGAATCAATTATTATGAAGTGGGATAGTTAAAGCTGAAACTAAGAACATGAGTGAATGTTTAATTTAAATTAATTGATTGAGTTTGGCGCTTTCATGATCAACTTTAGGTATAAGTAATAGAGAATATGGGTTTCTTATGTAATGTGATTTAAGTGTGGATCGTGGTTAATAGTAGTAACAGTGCATAATATAATCACTTTCTAAACCTAATTGCGCCTTTTAAAATAGATTGCTCATTAAATGAATGGACGGGTTGTCATTGAGTTGACTTTCTTGCTCTTTATTGTGGGTACCTTGGGCGGGCACAGAATCCACTGGCCCGCGGCGGGGCCAAGCTCGAGGGGGGAAAGGCGGACATGGTCGGCCTGGGGCAGGTGAGGCCCTCATCAGGGTGCCCCAGGGGATTAGGCCCCGAGCATTGGCGACCTGGGGTGGCTGACCCTCCTTGAGGCGGCAGGGGATCCCATGGCCGGGCCGCGGCTTGGCTCAAGCGCTTATTTTCCCCGAATCGTGACTCTGAGAGGGTTAAGGCTGACTCTCCACTTCTGACATAAGTTCACTCATGGCGACTACGCCGCCTCAGAAAAAATAGGAAGTCCTCTTATTAGCGATTCTATTAGGAAGGTGGTTACATAGAGGAAGAATAAGTCACTAGCTAGAAATAGTCATCTTCCTGTGATGGGAAGAAATCGTCCTTATCCAAAGAGACGGATCCTCTTTCCTCCTTAAAGAGAAGCAGTCACACCCAAAGTCTGAGATTCTTAATCGAGATTGCTATTACTCAGACTCACAAGTCTTACAGCGAGGCGACTTTTCCATCGGAGAATGGGCAGACCTGTGCCTTCTTCTTTTGTTTGCGGGTTGGAGTTAAGCGAGTAGATACCCCAGATGATTGATGACTTTGTGGTACATTTGGCGGAAATGCGTAGGAAAGCAGCCAAGCAATAAATGGAGAAAGCGTCTGTGAAGAGCAGGTACACCGGCTCGGGGTGACCCTCGATCTGTAAGCTTTGGCTATTCCCCAGGCATCATAGGTGGTCGAATTCAGCACTGCGGCTAACGATAAAATTGAACCTAGCCCAGGAGCAAATTCCTCCTGCGGTGCGAGTTGGAAGTAAGACAGAGGACGGGCCGGGCGGTGGCGAAACTCACGCGGGGGCGGGAGTGGCAGGGTTGAGAGAAGAAAACGGCTGCGGACCCGAGTTAGGTCGGTCGGGCGAATCATGAGCCTCCGCTTTGGTTCCCGGCTGAGTCCGACGAGGGCAAGGAGTCCTCGTTATGCGGGACCCAGTGTGACTCTGCCGTAGAGTGATGGTATCTTCGCTGGCTCCGCTCTGGCGTTCACCGTCTCAAGCGCCGCGGAAGACCATTCTAGAAAAGGCGCTCATGATCCAGTCGTAGTATCGCTGGGCGGAATGTGGAAAGAGCCCGACAAGGACGATGACCGCCGCTAGCTCACCAATATGTGCCCAGGCAGGCGGGGGATCTCCACGGCCAATTTTCAGCTATGTACGCCTTCGGCGCCGCGCCTGAGCAATCTTTGCCTCTATCGTTCGGGGACCTCGAGACATACTCCACTCAGCCTTGAGCCGACATATTGGACCTGTAGTCCTCCCACGGCTTTTCCATACCACCCTTCGCCATGTTCGCGGATCTTGAGCCAGTCGTCACATGTTGTAATCGGGGCCACCTTTGGCTGGTTCCCTGAAGCTCCTAGGCGTCCGCCACAGCCACATTCGGCGGTATGGGCCGCGTCGTCTCCCAGTGCTGTGCTGCTGTCGGGAAGAGAGACATCATCTCCTCCCGATCCGCCATCCAAACGCTGGGAAGGCAGTACATCAGGGACTTCTGCGCGAGTTAGCTAGTGAGTCGAGATCGATGTATCTGAGTATGGATGCGATCTTCTGAAAACCGAGAAGAAGCTTTAGGCGAAACCACCCCATTCTTCAGTCTTTATCCACTGGACACTTGAGTAACTATGGAGGGTGTATCGTCGGGCGGATAAATTCTCTACCTTGGAAGATAACATCAGAAGACCGCCATAGCGGTTGTATTGTAGTGGCTGCTTTTTCAAATGGCCGCTAAGGGCCCATCTAAGCAGAGAAAAGCAACCAAGAAGCGAGGGCAGCCCCTGATGGGCAATCGAGAAAGAAGAAGGACCAGTTATTGCTCTCAAGCATCGCCTATGGCTGGCTCCTGCCTCATCAGGGACCTCCACACGACACCGTGGCTGATGAGGGCGGGTCCCGGATGACATAACAATCCCACGATCCCAGTTATCAGGATGTGCGAGACCAATCGTGCAGGCACAGTTCACGGTGAGCTGATTCGAGGCGGCCACCTCGGGCTAGTATTGGGGAGGCGACCACGGAACATGATCGCTCCCTGGCCAAACGGGGCCATTGAAGCCGAGACATGCTCCGGGCTTCCGATTTGACCATCAACTTCATCTTTGGGGGCCAGTGACAGTAATATCAATCCGAAGGCGAGAGAAAAGAATGCTTAAGGCGGCCTCGGTTAGAGCGGTGAGCCACCATCGGCCATGGGAGTACACGGTTCTGCAGATGGATAACCTATATCGCACCACTATCAACCTTATGGTGCGTCACCTGCTATGGCGCGCCTTACTTGTATGCATTGCGTTTTGTTATTGCCGCGGTCCTGTGATCGGTAAGCGCGGCTAATCACTCATCTCCGGCGTAATCGGATGAGTCCGGTTGTTCGTCTCCATTCCAGCGGGATGCCGGGTTTCTTGGAGCCACGCTGTCGATCGGGGACATCACCTTCTTTGTCAGCGGTCAGGTAACTTGATGAAATCTTGTTTTCGTGGTAGAGACATGTCCCAGATATATGCCATGTGGAGCGACACATTGCATGCGTAAGCGATACCATCCACATACCACTGACGATCTTCACGTTAGTCGGGACGAAGTTGATCTCTAGGGAAGCGATTGGCCATTGACAGTCGATCAACTCTCACTAATGGGCGCTGTCAAATGTAGATGAACCACCATGGACGCCCCTCTAATAGAAACCCTGGTCATCAGTCGGCGCCTCGAGAGGATAGAGAGTCGTTAAATTAGTTGGTCATGGCCCATTGTCTCGACGGGTGACTATGCATCTATATTAGTACCCTTCTCTCCAAGAAGGAAAAGACGATTACGAGTTATACGATTAAATGTTGATGTATTGCTTGGACTCATGAATCATACCGGGATCAATACATTCACGCCTCACCTGAAGCTAAGCGTCGCCCCCTTTGCCCGAGCCCGGTCGAGCAAGTGGGAGCGTTTCACGAGACCGCCTGGTCATCAATGAGGTTGATAACCTTACACATAACAGTTGCTCGGGCGATGATACCGAATGGTTGTGGCGTAGTGGTTCCAAAGAGAACCGACCATTCGAAGTGGTTGGACTATCGTGAAGCGCTCCGATAATCGGTTTCCCATTCTCAGGACCGGATTGGTTACGGCGAAACGCGTATGCTATCTTTTGGGCGCTTTACGGGACCATCGCCGATCTGTACCCGGTCAGAAAAGATCTTTCTGTGCTCGCTGGACTTTATTGTTATAATCATGGTGCTAACGGGTTCGCAAAAATCGCGAGTGCTGGTGTTTGGTGGCGAAAATCGTTCGAACACGCTGGCTTTAACACCATGATTAACCGCGTTGATGGTAAATCAACGGCGCGCGGATCTTTATCATCTCAGTGGCTTTTGACCTCATAAAGTGATGACGTTTGTTTGGAACGGAGTTCAGCAGACTCATAACCCAAACAGCTGTTCTGAAAGGGAGCTCAGAGCAAATAAAACCGGCAAAGTCATCTTGCAAATCGTGCATCCCACCTCCAAGAAAGAGATCCAGCGACTGACCGGTCGGTTGGCTGCCCTTGGGTGTTTATCTCACTTCAGATCGTGAAACCCTTTTCACTACAGGGTGGTAGAGGCTGTGTGGGACGAGAATGTGGCCAGGAGCATTCAGCAATCAGCAATACCTAAACGACCACCAATCCTTGCGGGCGGCGGAGACCGCTCTATCTTTACCTAGCAACCTCTGATATAGCATTCAACGCCTCCCTGTTTAAAGAATGTGGGGATGTGAGTTTGAGGCCAGTGTTCTTTGTCAGCAAGTCCTTAACCGTTGCGGAAACTAGATACCACGCCTCGGCAGAACACATGGCCTGAACAGTGCGGAAGCTTCCCTTTATACTTCGGGCTCATCCGTTTGTGGTATTGGTGATCTTCCACTCAGACACGATTCCTGAGCTGATATGTCGGGAAGGTGTGCAGTTGGTGTGGAACTAGCAGTATGGCATCGATCTGTGAGACTTGCGAAGAAGGGGCAAGTCTTAGGCGGCTTCCTTGTAGAAATCCGGCCAGGCACTTACCCCGAGACCAGGAAGAATTTGGTGGACCCTTCTTTGATGGGACCTCTGAAGCGATCGGGGCTTAGGGATTGGTTCTGGTCTTATCCCATGAAATTTAAAAAAAGTTGAGCAGGCGGTCCATTTAGGCATCAGCACCTCCAACAACGAGTCAAAATACGAAGCCATGATAGCCGAACTAGAACTCGCACTCCCACGTAGGTGCTCGCAGTGCTGATTCGAAGCGATTTTCACGGTGGTCGTGAGACAGTCAATGCGGGAGTGCGAGTCAGGGAACCAGAGATGGCAAATGCGCTGCGGTCGGTAGAAATTGAGTACCCTCCACGACCTAAAACTGAACATATCTGGGACATTAATGGGCCAGACGATGCCTTGGCGTCGTGGCGCTTCTTTGCCCGATACTTGAAACTATATATCTCCTATCTCTCTGTCGACTAGGCTCCTCCATGTGCATACTCAAGTAAGCGGATAGAAGAGTCTCCCCGTCTGGATGGATTGTCACGGCTCTACATAGCTACGGGGGTTACGGATGATAGAAGCTTGGCTCATGGGTTGGATGATCGTTGCAGGTTCTCCCTAGTAGACGAGCACCACTGGCGGACCATACACGAAATGTGACCCGGGGCTTGAGGCGATATGTGTTGGTTGAATTACCTGGTATATGCGGAAATCACTCGGGGGGAAGAACATTAGCCCATCGGGCTCACACGCAGGGGTATTACTGGCCAACCATGAGGTCAGATGCTGCCGACTACGTCAGAAAATGCGGCCCTTGCCAATGAATGTCTCCTATCTTGAAATCTCGGTCTGAATTTGATTTCCATTCCCAGCGTGTGGATTCACTGATGGGGGATGTCGATATCATAGGCAGATTCCCCATAGACGAAAAGCTGTTATTGGTTCTCACTTGATAAATGGATGAGGTTGATGCCTTGGCGATCAATTAAAGATAGAGATGTTACAGGTTCATACGGAAAAATATTGTCATGGGTTCGGCATTAAAGATCAATCGTGTCGGATAATGGGCCACAATTGTGATCGGGTCTATCGAGACCTGTAGAGCGAAAATGCGAAACACTCTACCCCCGGTATCCCAGGAGCAATGGCCAAGTGAAGCCTCGACAAAACTCATTGATTGCCCTCAAAGCAAGCTGGACTCCGTGGGGAAATGGGTGGAGGAACTACAGGGGTACTTTGGGCTTACGAGGGACCACGGCGAAAGCGACCAGTCATCTCCCCGCCCGCACTCACCTACGGAATGGGAAGTTGTTATCCTACGAATCGGTCTACCTACCATCGGGATAACTACATGAATCGAAAATGAGGATCGTGATCGAGTTAGACCACAGTGACGAGTTGCGGGAAGCGGTTATAATCAGAGTGACATCCTACGACCACGACTTGGAAAATTTTATAACAAAGCGGGTAAGGCCTCGGGTGTTCAGTCGAGCAATCTAGTCTGAAGAGTTTTGAGAACATTGAGGACTGAAGCGGAAGAATTCGAAAAAGAAAACTTGCTTCGGGAGGGGCCGTGCGTAGTCACACGGTCAGAGAATCGGGTCTTGTAATTTATAGATAAAGCAGATGGAACTCTGGCTTACCTAGAATGTGGAATGCCTTGCACTTAGAAAGGTATTATCGATAAAAGAAAGTCCTATATTCTCTTAACATATCTTTGCATATCGATGCGGGATCAATCTACATTCGAATTGGCGCGGTTCAGCGGCTTTGCCGGACCGGCATAGATCCATCTAGGCCAGGTCGATCTAAGTTGAATTGAGCGCGAGTTCAACGACTGCCAGGCTAAGCATATATCACATCTAGGCGAGGTGGTTTCTAAATTCAGGGTGGCGCGGTTCATTGACTTATGACCGACGCCTAGATCACATCCGTGGTGACACTAGTTCGGGTGAGCGCCGGGTTCAACGGCGACTGCGGCCCTGACATAGATCACGCGTCTGGCCCAGTCGGTTCTAAGTCGGGTGCGCAATTTACTCTGCCCGGAAGCCCGGCCTGGTCACATCTAGGCTGGTCGGAGTCTCTAAGTCCAGGGTGGCGCGGTTCAGCGATGCCCGGCCCGGCACTCAGATCACATATAGGCTGGTTAATCTGAAGTCGGTGGGCGTAGTTCAGCGACCTGCGGAGCGACATAGATCACATCTAGTGGTCATTCTCTGAAGTCAGGGTGGCGCGGAGTTCAGCTGTTTTGCCGGCCCGACGCCAGATCACATTTGGGTGATCCAATCTCTGGCGGGTGGTGCGGATTCATTGGCCGTGTATAGATCACATCTGTTTGGTGATCTAAGTTCGAGTGGCGCGGTTCAGCGACTGCCGACCCGACGCCGTCCATCTAATTTGGTCAATCTCTAAGTCGGGTGGCGCAGTTCTTGACTGCTCGGCTGGCATATATCACATCTGGTACGGTTAACCTCTAAGGTCAGGGTGGCGCCGGTTCAACGTCTGCGATGACATCGATAGTCAAAATCCACGGATTCACGGCTGCATATAAGTAAATCCTACCGTCATATATCGAAAGAAACATTAAACAAAAACAGGTAGAAATCCAGATGGGGCAGTGCCAAAACACCCAAAATAACTAAAGCGAGAAAGAAAAGCAAATTGTTAGGTGCAGCAACACTAAATAAAACAAGTCTCTATTGATAAGAACTTATTCTGCTCGTGAGGTCGTTTGGAAGGTACCTCCTCTTGATGGAGTCGAAGGCGCCTCCTCTTGATCCATTGGAAGAACTACGCCCTCCCGTGTGGTGGTATTCTGAACGGTCCTCCCACTAATAGCGATAGGATCAGCGCGTGACAGCGGCATGGTGACGAGGGTGCGAAGAACTCTGGGTTAAGCGGAAAGTGAAGGATCCGGCTTATTAGTGCGGGATTTGAGGCTTGCTCTCACATATGTTGTCTGGTGGCTGTAATGATCCATAATTGAAAAGCGTATTGCCACTTGAGTCAAATTCGGCCTCTATCGCCTCCCTATCAACAGCTGCCTTCTCAGGCGGAAAAGTCATCCTTTAAAGCCCCGAGCTCTATGACTAGGGCAAATTTTTCATCTGCCAAATGGTCGTTCTCTTCCTCTGCTTTCTTACAAGCTTCCCTTGTTGAGGCCAATGCCTCCTGAGCGGCTCCATGTTCGAATTCCACCCCTCCGTGGCTCTTCCCGCAAGCGCGACACTTTCTAAACCTAAGTAAGCTCAGATTCTATCTGTGTTTCCGGTGATGGCCCCCTCGGTCGCGACCCACCCATCGTCGCCTCATGGCGCGTTGTATCTCGCTTTCGGCCTCGGCAGGCGGCTCTCGGCAGTTCTCGCCACTAGCTCGGGCGACGACACGCTGACTCGGCTCTTTAGTAAAGCGGTATCGTCTCAGTTACGCCATACCCTTTGAACAAACAATCGCAACCGCTCGATTGTCCAGCAAAGCTCAAACTCGTGATCTTTGCGTGTAATATTCTGAAACGACCTTCGGCTGAAAAAACCCATTAGCGACTAAGGGATAAATGGCAAGCGCTAAATCACGGCGGAACCACTATCTTACCCGACCGGTAGGCGAACAAAGTTGCGGTTCCGGACCTATATCCTGTCATCAATGATCTACAGAAAAACCTCCTTCGGGGTAGAAGCAGGGACGGGCACAGTATAAGCTTCGTGAAGGCCCATGCCGGCGGCCCACGGGTACCGATGCGCAGGCGGGTACAAACTATTCGCCGTCCCGGTAGTGGGCGCTCCGCGATGAAAGGGCTCGTGAGCGATATTTTTACCTCCTCCTCCTGGGGCCCCGATATCTCTACTCTCGGGGCTCCGGCCGCGAGGAGAGGCCAGTTGGTTATCACTTGGTCCGGCCGTTTGGGCCTAGGCAGGCTGGACCGCATGTACTCCGATCTGCTTGGTGGCTCCTCGCCCTGATCAGAAGGCAGGATTACTTGGAGTGCTCGCGGGGCCGGATCACCCTCGTTCGATTCTGATCGACCGGCCCTATCTGACTCCGGTCCACCTATTGGCCCCAGTCGGGAGGCCGGGGATAGTATTGCTCGGTCCGAACTTTGTCAAACAATAGCCTCGTCGTCGATGTAGGGCGCTCCGGTTCCTGAGGATCGACATCAGGTTAGCCACTCGAACACCTCTGGCTTTCTTTTGCGGGCAGCGTAGCGATCAAGCAGCCCAAACGTTCTCTCCATCCACTCTTCTTCGTCCAAATCCTGAGGTGATCACGTAGCCGACGAGGAATCCAGTATAAAATCCTCGCACCGGACCTCGGCGTTCAGCCATTTCGAGCACCCTTTTCAGCTTAAGCACACTCGAGGGCCGGCTCGACCTTCTGCAAGGGAGGAGAATCACCTTTCGGGCAGTGGCCTCTAGCTCCTTGACCGGGAAAGGGTAAATCAGAACCGGCAGAAGAAGCGAGCGACCTTGGTACGCCAGACTGCACCAGGCTCAGCCTCGTACCGAGATCCTTGGAGGAGCTAGCGCTGCTAGAAACTAGGTGTCGCACATCTGCAAGCACAAAGTGCTCCCCTTCCACGACATTCGAAGGCAGCAACACGGGGGATAACTGGAAGGGTATAAGGAAGTAGGGTTGTGCCTCCACGCGGATATATTCTCTCGGTAAAGCGGGAACTTTGTAATGCACTCACCTTTCGGAAATCCTCAAATTAATCGGATCTTCTCAATGCTTTCGACTTCTCCACGGAATTTCACGACCTTCCCCTCAAGCCTTTCCTGCATGAGTATAGCCAGTTAGTACATCATGACACGGGATAAATCTTGACAGAGACTAGAGCAGAGCCTGACTCTGAATGTGGAAGAATTTGGGCCAGAGTTAACATTAAATGGCAACTGGGGAGCAGGGAGTCTCATCGAGACCCCTCCCTATGCGCCCCTTTCACCTTCGTCTTGATCGGGAGCCATTCACAATATACGTAGTGGGTTCAAAATGCGACATGGACATCAGAGCCACTGACCCGTATTTAGGGAAGTAAATAAAAAGCTCCACGGCGTGAGATTAAGCTATCACAATTGGTTCGACACACAGCGCGATTAGGATGCGGATCACGTTGGGGTGGAATAAGTAGGGGAGCACCGAATAAATGTAAAAACTATTTAGCTGGTAGGAAGGAGAAATCTGAGTCCGGTTGCTGGTTCTCGGAGTAAAAACACCATTGTGTTCCCATGGCCGTGGAAATACGTCATACATCCGTAAACCAAAGTCAATGTTATCGGGCACCTCATGATACACCTTTGGTTCATATAGTTAGAGGCAGATGACATTACTTGCAAGGTTTCACTTGGGGCCGCCCTCGGGACGACCACTTTCGTGGAAGTTTCCTCTCGACTCCTCCACCGTGCAAGCGGATCAAAGGAAAGGTGAATATTAGACCCTAGGCATATACCAGTGGGTCTTGAAGTACTTGATACTGGCCGAGGCGGCGGAGTAATATAAGACTCTTCCCTTCTCTTCCTAGACTTTCTTGATTAGGGGGCAGAGGCACACGAGGACGACACTAAAAGGGCAACAATAGCTACAGTGGAATCGAAAAGGGGGAATGCAGTATGATGACTCTGAAGCAGGCGAAGAGTAAGGCTGGCCTATTCACAGTGGTTGGTCGCTAAGGGGAGAGATGATAAACCAAAACGACACGGAAGGAAAAGATGTACGACGTGTTGATGCCTATCTATATATATCACGCCACCTAGGGCGTGCGGTCACATTATCACGGCATTAGTTGATTGTCACGAATCGAAACGCCGTAGCAGTTCCCGCTACAGGGCATGTTAGATTAAAGTGGTAGCGAGAAGGCCTTCCTCTCGGGCATATAAACTAGCCCATTAATCAGTTTTATAATATCCCAATAACCACAATTAGACAAAATTATAGAATATCCTCGCATAATTACAATCAGGCACAAAAGTAAAAAAAAACAAAACTACAATTTTATTAATAGCACCAAAAAGGTGTTCGACGTTATATAAGCAATGCTTGTGACCAAGCAACATTTCATGATACATTCCAAACTTACAAAACATCCTAAGCAAATGAAGCATCCATTCCGGATCTAAGACAGAAGTTGCCGTAGAGGCCAAAAAGGAGAAGAAGGTGGTGATGGGGCTGAGGCGAAGCAAAAAGCCGGAGTGCGCCGCGGTAGGATGGTGATGGGGCTTAGCGAGGAAATGTAAATCTTAGGTGCTACCACGGAAGCTAAAAAGGAGGAAAAGGAGAGGATGAGGTTGGTGGGAAAGCGATTGACCCTGCGAGATTCGACGAGGGTTGCCCTTGGATGCGAGAAATTTGCCATTGAGTTTAGAGACCACCCGAACACCTTCCAGAACATTTCGACTTAGTTGAGCCATCTTAGTCTTTGACCATCCCATGCACGAAGGGCATACTCCTTGTCGGTCAATAGCGAATCCCTCATTCATGGCCCTTCCGCCCAGTTGTCCATAACGATCTATTGTCCTTCTCTGCCGGATGAGCATGGATAACCAGTAAGATAACGAACCTCGTCATCCTCGCCTTTTATAGCTGCTCCTATATCTCAGGATTGATCCAAATGATCCAATAGCATCTAATGTAGTTGTACAAAAGTTATAAAATTTACGTTGAAAATTAAGTATTAATAGTAATACATTCCCCGTGATATGACCCGGTCGGCCTTATTCTTTTTCCCGGCCCGGGGATGGAATTCTTCCTCCCAGGAAGAGTGTGGGTGCCTTGGGCGGGCTGCAGAATCCACGGCCAGCGCCCAGGCCAGAGAGCCTCGAGGAAAGGCCGGACACCGGTCGGCCCGGGAGCGGCCCCAGGGCGGGCCCTCGCCGGGTGCCTGGGGGTTAGGCCCAGCAGTGGCGGAGCCTGGAATGCCGGCTGACCCTCGCGAGGCGCAGGGATCCATGGCCGGACGCCTTGTTTGGCTCAAGCGCATTTTCCGGTCGGCTGACTCTCTCGAGAGAAGTTGCAGGCCAGCTCTCCACGCTTCTGAGCATAGGATTCCTCCTTGAGGCCGACTCTGTAAGCCTCCCAGAAAAAATGAAAGTCCTCTTAGTAGCAGTTACATTAGGAAGGTGGTTATGAGGAAGAATAAGTCACCCTTCCCAGAAATAAAGTCATCTTCCCCCAACAATACGGGAAGAAATCGTCCGCTATCAAAAAAACGGATCCTCCTCCCGCAAAAAGAGCAAGTCACACAAAAAAGGTGCGAGATTCTAATCAGATTGCTTCTTTCAGCTCAGTCTTCGTAGTGACTTTGCCATCGGAGGCGACGGAACACCAGAAGCGTCTTCTTTTTTGTTTTGCGAGGTTGCGATTAACTATTGAATGCCCTGATGATTCGGTGACTCACGAAAAATCAAAGCCCACACTTATAAACTTTATTTTAAAGACAAATATTGATATGGAAGACTAGAACTGACTAATGGTCATAGGTTTAGTGAACCATTGATCTTTAGGTAACTTACTATATCATTCCTTAAAATAATGCATAAATATAGGATAAAAAAATTTATAAAATCTAGCCTAACCATCAATAAATCTCATTATTATAATTTACCTATGGTTCCTAAGCTTCTAGCCCTTAGGTTTTCATGCCTCAAAACCTAAGTTATAGGTGATGTCACATTCACATTCCATAATAGAGTAAAAATCCTTAATTTTAATAAAAATAAATTGAAGACATTTTATTTAAAGAAGAAGAAAGGAAACAAGCCAAAGTTATCTTTTTCTACTGTAATGTCAAAATGAATTTCCTTTTTAATAAGTAGGCAATAGGAGTATGTCAAGTTTTAGGTTGTTAAACTTACTATATAAAATCTCTTAGTTGTATGGTTTAAGGTTTTGTTTGGGTATAAACAACCTTAAAATAACTCCAAAAGATATGAGTTTTCAATGAGTATAGTACATTTTGAATTTATGGAAGCATTGAAACACATTTTGACGTGTTTTAAAACTCAAACAAGATCATTTGTTATTGAGGTTTGAACTCAAACAGAACCAAAACTCATAAGTGGGAGAAAAAGGTTCTAAGTCGTAATCAACATAATGAGTTTGAAATCCAAAGTGAATTTCAATCTCACCCGCTACATTCTCCATATTGTTTGGGTTTGAATTGCATGTCTCTTATTAGCAAGCAACGGAATTCAAACATAGCTACCATATTTTCTTGCATTCATTTTGAGTTCTTATTAGCCAAAAAAAAAAAAAGCATTTCAATTTTATTATATAGTTCATTGTACTAGTAGAGTTTAACATTCTTTTTGTGCCTACTAAAGTTATGTAGTGGAAAAAAAAAAAAGAGAGTTTATCAAGTAAAATATATTTAAGGAGTTAGTTAGTTATTAACACTTCATCATTATTATAGTTAAACTGTGTGGATGTCCAAAGTGCTAACAAAAATGCAAGGAAAAAATCTAATGCAACCTCGTATGGTTCTATCGTATTCCACTCCCTTGAAAGAAGTCGTATGGACTGAAAAAATTACATTCCAGAAAATGGATCAAAGAAGGAGATATCTGTTTTAGTTCTTGTCATCTATTTTGTTAAGATTGGTTTGTATTTGTTTTGTTATAGAATTTCACAGGCATAAGCTTGTTCAGGTGATTTCTAGCTCATCAACATATCATCTTTTTCTCGTATCTGAAAATATAAATATAGCAAAAGAAATCCCATTCTATTTTGAATCTTTCTTTTTTTTTCAACATTGACTATATTTAGTTCTCGGAAAATTTGAGAAAAACTAGGGAAAAAGTCGGGAGAAAAGTAAAGAAAATAAAATAAAAATATAGTTAAATCTGACATATTATTTTTTTTCATTCGCTACTCAAAATCAAATTTTAGTTATTCCAACTTATCAATATAAAGAATATATGATTTTCTTTTAGATTTTTTATTAGACAACCAAAAATTAATTTTCTAAATATTTTCTTTTCCTTTCTTAGTAGTTTCCAAGGACCAAACACAACCTTCATATATTGTTAGATTCATTATTCTTATTATTTGCTTTAACCATTTTATGGGCAACAGCCACTTCAACATTGAGGGCTCTTCCACAAATCCTTTATCCGGGCTCCAGAATCCACTGTTGAATCGGTCAATTCTCTGTGCCGCATGGGGGTTGCCCTGCTGGTCGACAAGGGTGCAACTGGGGTGGTGAATGAACTTTAGGGGAAAGGGGATTCTAAATTGTTCTCAGGGAACGAATTAGATGTACTGGCCGGCCATTTTTCGAATCGGGGCTGGTTTGGTGGAAAGATTTCTGGTGGGAATTAGAAGAGAATGGGAGTGAAAGAAGCGATCTTAAGAAGAAGAAGAAAGAGAAAAGAGGAGGTGCTCTTAAGGAAAACAAAGAGCTAGCAAACTCAATAAGAAATTGAATGTAGTGAAGGCAATAGACTCTAAGAAGGCGGTGAAGAATTCTTTTCTTCTATTTTTTTTTCCAGGAATTTTCGGGCTTTGTTTAGTTCTGTTTTTTGAACTGCTTTTAGAAAAAAAAAGCCTGAGAAACCATTTTTGTGTTCTCTGAAAGTTGTTCTTATTTTCTGAATTTTGTGTTTTTTTAAGTTGTGTATTTTAGAAAAAAATGTGGGAATTTCTAACATTTCTCATATTTTCCTTCTCCTTGTTTTTAAAGACAAAGCAATTTTCAAAACTGAACAATCAAACCCTTCATTTATTTTGTGGTTAATAATATTCTTCTTTTTTCGTTTTCCTCCACAGGACTATCTTGAGATATATCAAAAGAGTGAAACTAGAGTTTAAAGCACCAGTGCAGTGAAGTAGAAATCAAAGATTTTAGAAACAATGTGATGGAAGTAGCAAAAGTAGATAAGTGAAGAAACAAAAAAAACTAATGAAATGAACTGAAAATATGGAGAATGTAATTGGATTAATTCAGATTCTCCTCAAGCAATTCTCAGAAGATAAAGCCAAGGTTCTCATTCATTGCATATGTCTTAATGATCCTTATCAAAAGATAGTCCTATATTTGATTAAACATCAGAGTCACAACCTTAAACTGTCTAATTTAGCAACCTGGATTAGGCTTAGACATTTCATGTTTGATCCCATTACTAGGCCTTTTCAATGCTTTTCATACATTATATCTACATAAAGACATCAAATCTAGCAGTAAGAATTTGTTGTATTGACCACAACATACAATGCATTTTTAGAAATACCTTGAATAAGAAAGTAAAGAAAGTGCAGTTCAAGATAAACCTCAAGTGGATTCTAGATTGTTCTTAGAGCAGATGAATGTACTTAGCAGCGATTTTAGATGGGAAATGTGAGTTTGGTGGAGGATTTCTGGTGGGGTGAAGAGAGAATGGGAGTGAAAAGAAGCAGTCTGAAGAAGAAGAAGAAGAAGAAAAAGGAGGTTTGCTCTTAAGGGAAAAAAGAAAGGCTAGTGAAATCAGTAAGAAATTGAATGTAGTGAAGAGCTGATGGACTCACAGAAGGCGTGAAGAATTCTTTCTTCTATTTTTTTCAGAATTTAGGGCTTGTTTAGTTTGTTTTGGCTTGCTCTTAAGAAAAAAAACAGAGAAACCATTTTGTGTTCTCACGAAAGTTGTTATTAGATTGTATGAAATTACATAATTAATATTATTTCCAATTAAATAATAAATACGATCAGCTTAGCCTTATACATACTATGTAGTTGGAAAGGACTACTTTAGATTTTGCCAATGATTCAACTTTTTTTTTGGTTGTAAAGCACGTCTAACAGGTTTATGATTCAAGGTTTTCTACTAGGTTACCCAATGCTTAAGGATAGAATTTGGTTTGGTGTAAAGTTAACCCATATTTGAGGGTGTGGTTTGACCTAATATGTAAAGTGTGGAGAGACTTGTATTCCAAAAGGTGATAAGTAGCTTCATGTATTCAAATGAGTAGCGAGGCATCAATATATATTTCATATACGATTAAAGGAGATTGTCTAACGCATGATACCCTGAATTAGTAGGACTAATACAAGGTGGTTTTTCACTAGGAAGCATGGACACGGATACGGCCACGGAGATACGACACGGCGGGACACGAGGACACGACAATTTTCAAAAAACTAGGATACGGATCTGACGAGACCTGACATAATAAGATAAAAAAATTCTTGCAAATATTGTCTTAAAAAGAAATTTAGATAAATAAAAAACAAGTGCTCAACAAACATTGTTCTTCTGAAATATTAAAAAACAAACATAAGTAATACTAAAACTAAAGACTAGCATTTCCTTAGAATCCAAATAAAATGGCTTGGATTCGAGGTTCATCAACGAGTCCTCGCTCTTTGGGGGTGTCAACTTGTTTCTCTTCATGGAGTGAATGAAATTATATGTGCTCGATTTATTTCACAACATGAGGATGAACAAGGTTGTCTAGCAATTTCCAATGCTATGGGTGAAACATTGGTGCGGAAGTTCCATGAACAATCCACCATTTAATAGGACTCATGTATCACCTGTCATTGATGGAATCGCTACTAGAAAAATCTTCCAAGGATGCAGAAAAAGTAGCATACTCTTCATTTACTCGCCTCCTTTCAACTTCACTTAGAAAAATATCTCGAAACATTTTTTCTTTCTCTACTATCCATATCTCGATGTGGTGGAACACGATCATGAGACTCATCAAGCCATTGTTGACTATAATACACAAGTTGATTATGACATAATTTATAAAGTTAAATTTCATAGAATATCCCATTTTATATTTAAATTATCAAAACCTACAATTTAAACTCTTAAGATTGCAGCGGATTTAAGGAATGAGCTAAGGAATGTGGCTTTTAGTCCATCTTTCCACAGATTCATTCACAATATCCAAAACCTACAAGTATAATTAAAAAGATTCATATGGTTAAAATAGAATTAAAACTTTCAATCAAAACTCAAATATTTAACTAATGAATCTTAATTATACCTTGAATTTTCTAATAGCTTATTTTCTTTCTTATAAATGGCTATTACTTTTGAATCCTTCGAATCCACCACTCATAAATATTGTGAAGGCAAGGTTTGTCGGTGTCGATAATCAAAGCATCTCTTTGCGGGGAGTTGTAAGGCGGGGATATAATCACATCCATCCAAAAATCTTTATTTAGGATTTTATCCTTTACTTCTTTTAGCTTTCACTACATCATCTTCTTTATATCTCCCATTCTTCTTATCGGTAGCTCAAGCCTCTTTTTGTATCTTAAATCGTTTAACATAACAATAGTTGAAATGACGTGTATCGGCCACTGAAAGTAACTTCAACTTGCAATGATTATTATACGACAATCTCATTTGCATGATTCATAATGAAATTCTTGATGAAAGAGGCATCACTTGAAACCAAGTCCGACCACATTGTTCCATCACATCATCATATCTTGGGTGTGTTGATGGTGCATATGTTCTTGAAGCAAAGATTAGTGAACCACACACGGGGTCAGATATCACCGAAACTTTGCTTCCACAATGTGTCCTGATGCTTTGCAGGCTGCAGCATTATCAGTTATAACTTGAACTACTTTTGAGGACCCGATCTCTTGTATAGTGTTAATCAACAAATTAACATGAGTGCTTGTCCTTAGTCTCCACTTCACGAGTTTATTGCTTTAACATTGACACTTTACGGCATACGTGATGTTAATAAGTGGTCTTCTTTGAGCATCGACCATCCATCAAACTATCCTCTTTCTCATTCAAAGTCTTTATGATTGGTTCCAATAAATTCTCAATATTCTTCTCATACGCAATAATGTAGTTCTTAATGCATTATAACACAGTGAAACACTCTAACACGGGTTGAATTACACTTTTAAAACACGAGCTAATAAGTTTCTAGTAAAGTGAAAAAAATGACCCCCAGTGTAAAACATCCACAGCTCCTTTGTGTTTCTTTCACGTGCGCCCATGTTGAATGCCTTCTCAATTGATCCTAATAGACCCCTTTCTCCTTTTTTGGATCAATAGCACTAGCAGCATTAGAAGAAGAATTCTCAAAATTAGATTTTGCGACTTGATGTGGAGTAAAGACAGCAGTTATGTTTCACCCTTTGTTCAAATATCATCACCCTTCGCATCTCGACTAAATTTTCATTTGTTACTTTAGCCTGAGATGTGACCAGGCCCACTAATTTTCACTTGAGTGGGCCCAGTGAGCTCTATAATATGACCCTTTGTCATTTGTCTACAAAAATTGCATTGAAAAGCAACATTTCCTCCCCCTTTACCCAATTTCGCTTCTCTCGTGACGAACCTCCATAATGAAGCATTGTCATCTTGATTATTTTGTTGATCACTTGAAGGCTCAGAATTACTACTCATTGTATAATTCTGCATCATAAAAAAATAATAATAATAATCATGCATTAATTAAATAAATTATTTCAAAGCGATCAATCTAATTTTTATCATCCACAAGCTAATGAATTAAATTATTCATAAATTTGCATGTTTATTCATGAAATTCAAAATAAATTATAAAAAATATTATAATCTAATTGTTCTCCCACTAATCCACTTTTCCTTAATATTGTAAACGGCATGCATAAAAAAGGCAATTAGACAAAACTGAAAATTAAATAAAATAAATAATTGCATTGTATGTTTCAACTTCAACTTCATTCATTTGCATCAACATTCAAAGCTTCCTATTTTTTGTTTTAAAATCTCAAAATGCAGCGATGCAGACTATAGCGGTGTAGCGCGACACGTCAGCATTAACTGACATAAATAAAAAGAGCTTATTTTGGGCCACTTTTATTTTAGGTCTTTTATTTAAACTGTTTTAAGCCTTTTATTTAAAGTGATTTGGGCCTTTTATTTAAAATATTTAAAGTGTTTTGGGCCTTTTATTTTAAGTGTGTTGGGCCTTTTTCTTTAAAGTGTGTTAGGCATTTTCTTAGGAAGAATCAGAAAAACATTAAAATTGAATGGAAAAGTGAACAAAAACGAGGGGAGAAGAAATTCGTCGAGATTCGGGAGTTCGGACGATCGAGTCGCCCAGGCTATTGCATTGGCCGTCTTCGAAGGAGCTCATCCCGGTTCCCTGGGTTGCAACCCTCGGTCCCTCACTCTCTTCCTTTAAATTCGAATCTAATTTTCTCTCAGTCAAACCCTCGGAGTCCCTACTTTCTTCATTCGAGAATCGAGAGCTATATTCAATAATATATTATATTCGATACCTTAAGCATTTAGGATCACATTATGCTTACCTAAGTTGGAGTTATAGTTCTCTACATATCTTATTCCATTCTTCCCTCTCTTCTTTTTATATTATTTAATCTTGAATTTTGATGACTTTGTTTAAATGTTGCTCAAATTTATTTTTCATTTTTTGGTGACAAGATAAGGCGATTCATGGATGATTTCTAATGGTTTAATGTTATTTTTGTGTTTCATGATCATGAAAAAAATACCAAATCTCAGTAAAAACAGTGGATTAGACAATTGAATAACATCAAAAAACATTTAATTGCAATTTTTTATACTCTTTGGTGTTTGTGTCGGCGTGTCAATCTCCCCGTCGTCGGACTCGGTGCGATACTCACTCACTTCTCGATCCGGAAATTCGACAATCAATTTCCTTCGGTTTGTGTATTTGACTCGTTGAGGAGAGAGGAACAATTAGGTTTTAAGCGAAAGAGGAAAAAGCCCATAAAATACGCTCATGGAGTGTCAAGCGAGTGTCTCATGGGTGTCAATTTGTCCATTGTGTCAGAACTGTATCAAATCGCTGACCCTCTTTGTTTGGTCAACGTCATGCGTGGCGTATGGACACGTATCCGGTGCATGTCCGTCCGTGAACCTCCCATAATTAATATCAGGTACTTGAAGGTTTTTCAAATTGTCATTTTCTTAAGGATTTTGATAGAGAAACATTTAGGTATTTTCTTATCCACTTTAACATTTTCTGTTTTGGAAAAACTATCAATAACCATTGTCTAGAGACTAATTTGAGTTTAACTATTCAACTAGATTTTCTAACTTATAAACAAGTTTTTATTATTTTCATAGTTAATAAGCTAAAATCATATAATAAGTAAATTAAAGTAGACTTTACCTAAACTTCCAATTGATTACTCACTTGGTGACAAATTGTTATGTTTAGTTGATGCCTATACAAGCTAACATCATGATCATCCTCATGATTTTTATGGATCCTTGTTGAAAGTCGCATATATTTGATTACTTATTTACAAAGGGATACTGATCTCCCAACACTTGAAAGGCTTTGAAGTAGGTATTCACTAGCCTCTTAATTTTGTTTGAATGCCTCTGTATAGACAGTTTCACTCTAAAGAAAGAGTCAAACACATACATACATGCTAAGCACGTATTAGGGAGAGTACAGTCTTAACTGTTGTATTTATGTGGATATTTATTTTCTTGTAGTTGATATTTCCTTGCCAGTATTTCCGTAACTCATGAAATCTTTGTATACAGAATCACCATTTTATTCAATTATAGGGAGGCATTATTATTCAAACAACATATTATTTACAACAAAATTATTCCTTTTATCAAAAGGTTTTTATCTTTTTTCTATATTATCTGTTGAACACAATAATACACATCATAAGATCAGTGAAAATCAATTTATACAATGCATACATACATTTTCTGACTTCCTCATTCCATTAAACCTTCTACTTGAGAATGATGAAACTAAAACATATTAATAAAATGATAATATTTTTTGTAAATGATAAAATAAGTACTGATCCATTGATACTACGATTCATAATATTTATGAATGTTATTTCTATTTAATTTTGATAATATATAGAAATCTCCAAAATCTGATACAAATATATTCAATTTCCATTCATTAACGTCCTCTTAGTTAATTTCATTCAAATGAAAGAATTAAAATTAAAGATCTATTAAGTATTTTGGATTTATGACATTAGGAATAAGTTGAGATATAGTTTATTTTCACTGATAAAAAAAAGAGAGGATATGAATTAATATGAAAATTTTACTATAAAACATAACTAGGAACTAAAGATGGAAAGGATTAAGAACTATCAAAGGATTAATAAGATGGTGGTAAGAGAGAGTATGTACTTTGAAGGTTTTTAACCCAATTAGAAGGTTCAGGACGAGGATGGCATTCTTTCAGCTACAAAAAAAATGTTGGTTATTTTATATTTTTTTATTATTTTCCTTTACCTTCCTTGTCAAATTATTTATTTACTTTTTTTTTTTATCAGTACAGGTTTTTTGATATTCACTTATCATTTTAATACTACAAAAGAAGTTAGAAATATATTATTTACAAAAAAAAGAAGATGTTAGAAATATAATTCATAATGTATTTTATTATAGTTCGTTTAAATGGACAATGCGCAATTTTATAAATGTGAAATAAAAAAGGATAATGTCATTTGAAAAATATAACTCGTTATAAAGCAATACAGTTGCATGGTTCAACCATTTATTTCTTTGACCCTTCTCTTTTATTATTTTCTTTTGGACCGGGAAAGTGATACTATCTTTTTCTAGGAGTGTCAAGGAAAATTCATAAATCTTACCATATCATTCATTATTTCTTAGATCATAGTGATGTTTTTTTAATCCATTCCCAGCTACTTCATTTATATCATCTTACCTTAAAACTTCTCTCATTTCATTATACAACATCCACTCAAAACATTAAATAATATAAACTAAAACCAAAGTTAACTCAAGATATATGTGACACCGAATATACCTTTATTTTAATCTTAATAAGTTTTGAATTAATTGGTTCTTTAGCTAGAAAGGAAAAATATAGAGAAAATGTGAATTTGTAAAAAAAAAAACGTTCAAACCATAAAAGGAATTTTTTTTATTTATTTTTTATTTTTTAAGAGGCATCTCTTTCCATTCAATTACTTAATTCTTATGTTTTATTTTATATTATTATCAGTTAAATTGTATTTTATTAGTTTATCTCACCTCTTCTGCTACACTCAACAAATCTTAAATCCAATCATTTATTTTTAAGGAGCTATGAATATTTGGGGTTATAAATAAAAAATATAATATACCATAGGAAGTTAATGATATCAAATTACATTAGATGCAATTCATAATGGAATTTTTTTTAATATCTCATATAATTTTATTAGTAAAAAGTTAGAAATCACAATTCATAATGTATTTTAATATAGTTTGAAATGGATAATGTGCAATTTATATTTGTGAAATAAAAACGATAATGTTCTTTGAAAAATATAACTCTTTATAATGAAATCAGTTAGATGGTTCAAGGACTCGTTTATTTCTTCAACCAATTTTTATTATTTTCTTTGGATAGGAAGAGTGAGACTGTCTTTTTGTAGAGCATGTAAAGGAGATTCATAAATAACTATCATTAGTTATTTCTTATAACATAGTGATGTTGTTTTGTTTCATCATTCCATTCTACTTCATTTCTATCATCTTACCTTAAAACTTTTCTCATTCCTGCAACCTCTCCTCCAAAAAAAAAAAAAAAAAAAAACAAATCAGAAAGGTGACACAAGATATATGTGATATCAGTTTTACTCTTAAAATGCTGCTCTATTTTAATCTTAATAAGTATTAAATTAAGGTTTCTTTAGTAAGAAAGGAAAAATATAGAAAAAATTTGAATTGAATTGTAGAAAATGTTTAGAAAGAAAAGGCTTTATTTGATTATAATATTATCAAACTAAATTATATTTGTGATTTTATCTACCTACAACTAGATTACACTCCAAAATTTTAAATCAATAGATTTTCAGGATCTATGAATATTTTGGAGTTATCCATTATAAGTATTTTAAATTTAACAAAATTAAACATTTTCTTTAATAGATACTTTGTTGACCTATAGATATTTCTTAATGATTCGGCTTCATTTTCTTAAATAGATAAATTATTTATAAACATGTAGATAGCAATGGCTAGGTTGAAAACACATCTTGATCTTAACACATATTGAATGGTGGCCTTGGCTAGGGATCAGTTGTCCAACCTTGACCCACGGAGTGCTACCTTGGTAATCGTATGCCTAGCTTTGATACCAAATTGGTATCAAATACGTAATGGATACCAAGTAACTGACACTACATCATTATGTCCCATTGTTGGGAGTCATTATCCATATTTAAGTTAAAATATGCGACATTACATTTAAAGCAGTCATTGAATTCCGATCACGATCCTCTTTGGTATTACATATCAGGACTAGATTGTTCCACAATTTTACAAAAGATTTCTCAAAGCACACCGTTGGCCTTCTTCCTGGTGGCCTCAGGGCATCCACTGTGTATACTGCACTTTTTGAAATATTTTCCCATATATGGTGAGCCACTTGATAGAGAATATTTCCCTCTGAGGAGAGGCTACTCCCCACCTAAGTGCACATGCAATGGTCATGTTCCACAAATTCACATTCACATTCCAAGTAAAAACATGCAATTTCTACTATGGAATCCTACATGCCATGCCATGAAATGAGATGAGACTCAATCATGTACCATGCCTCGAGTCCTTACCAACTCCCAACATTCCTGAGTCCTTATGGACTCCCATATTCTCTAGTCTTTACTGACTCCCACCACACAATGCGAATGCTAATGTGTGATAAAATCCATCATTTGTGGATTACATCCAATGATCATTTTATGAAACAAATTTATTTGTTCAAAACCAAAAACTTTTGGATGTTTTCTCGATGATCATTTATACTCTAAGCTCATGTGCCCTTTTTAGTAAGGCGAGTGAATTTTTTGGTTTTAAGCCTGTATTAAGCATGCCCTAAGCATTTCACAGGCTTTCACCGTTAGAATTATGTCTAACCACAAATACTGGGTCTTACACTCGAGGGGGTAATCTATCTACTTGCTGTGCAGGCACAGGTTTTCTTTTACCATACATTCAGCGATCAGACCTCTGTGGATGAAACTTGATCAGCAGTCAAAACCCACCAATCAGTGCAACCTTGGTGTTTATTTTCAGCCATGTACTCACACCCGTTCAATGTGATGTCCCAGTGCACATATGTAATGTAATACGATATTTAATGTTATATCATGCCACATGTATAATGAATGCTACATGGGCAAACCACAATCCACACCACTCATCGGGTGTTATGGACAAATCATCACTGCATATGACTTCATACATTTCATTCATGTCAATATATTATGCACGCATATATCAACATCAATATACAACATGTCATTCCTATGTTTCAACTTGATGACCTACGCCCAGGCTCTGCCATGTAATGTGATTTATTACATATAGAAATTCATCACATGTCCAATACATTGGAACACACATATTGACATCAAACATGTCACTCCTTAGTCCAAGTAGTGACACTCTCAAACCTGAGGCCTCATAGAGTCCCGGGCTCGCTGGCGTAACTACCATATCTAAATGAAGTGGTTCACCTAGGCTCACACCCTCGCCTAGGCGGACCAAAGACTTCACGAATCCTGTCCTCGGGTTTGCCTAGGCGAAGACTTCTTCTTCCTTGAGAACCTCGTGTCCTCACCTAGGCGAAGGACGCCCAAAAGGAACTCAAACATCCGACCATTACCAATCCAAAAATGGAAAGTAAGCCAAGGTAGGAAAGATCCCTACCTCTTGGAGCATAATAGAAACCGTTCCAGCTTTTCACAACAAAAAGAGTTTGTAATTAAACTCTTGAAAATTTTGAAGTGTAGGAATTGCAGTGTTCAAGCTACTGCATGAATTGAGTAACGGAAGGCTCTTGGTGGAAATGAGAAAAAAAAATTGTGATGTGAAGAAATTTTTCTAAGGTTCTGATGTGGTAAAGCGGAAAGAAAGAAAAAAAAAATAAAAAATAGAATTTTTATAGAATTTATTTGGGTTACTGAAGTGAAAAAAAAGCTCATGTATGTATTTTGGGTGATTTTCCAGTAGCTGGAAAGAAATGAAAAAAAAAATGTGTGAAAAACGAAAAAAAAAATGGTGCAGAAATTTGTTGGGCTGTGGCCCTGTGTCCTAATCTGATAGGTGTGTATTGTGACATGCGGATAAAACATCAGTTCAGGCTGGGTGGGAGATTACGATACGGGTTAGTTTAATGTCGTGACATGGGGAAAGAGTGGTGGCTGAAGTGTGCCATGATACAGGGTGTAATTGGCTAAGAGGCGTCTGGGTTAGGGAGCGGGCATGTCTGATACACTTAGTTTGTGTCGTGGCGGAGGTTGGAAGGAGCTGGCTGCAGGATTTTATATTGCAATACACGATGGTGTATTGGCAGGAGAGAGGAAGGCACAGTTTGGGTTTGAGCATGTCACGATACAATTGATTGTATCGTAATGAAGAGGCGCTAAATTTGGTGAGAGGCGTCTGATACATAGTGCTCGTGTGAGCGAAGCTTGATGGTTAGAGTTGTATTGCAACCACGCCAGTGTCTGTGAGGAAGGAAGCTTGAGATAGGCTTTGTCGCGAGGCGGGCCACGCCGCGGCCATCTTGGGCGTGCGGACTGCGACACGGCCTTTGGGCTGAGTATATGCCTAAACCCGTGCTGGCTTCTAATAGGGGGCTGTACGACATGGCACACGATCTGGCGCAATGCACAACTTACAGGCGCACACAGCTAGTGTGCATGATCATGACAGTTTTGACTTAGTACCTTGTTCCACGAGGAGTCAACAATTTGGGACCATGATTCTGAACACTACTACTTAAATTTTTCGAAAAAAAATGAAATAAAATTTTTTTGAAAAATAAAATAAAATAAAATAGAATAAAATTTTGCAAAAATGAAATTTTCAAAAATGAAATTTTTTGTTGTTAAAAATGATTTAATAAAATGAAATTATGTCTTGCATTAAGTAAATGCATGGACATTGTGTATGAAATGTTCTT